>CM069862.1:125528384-125635884 GCA_036172795.1 Pelodytes ibericus
CCCCCCCCTCTCTCTCTCTCTTCCCCCCCCCCTCTCTCTCTCTCTTCCCCCCCCCCCTCTCTCTCTCTCTCTCTCCATCCTCTTTCTCTATCTCCCCCCTTTCCCTGGTGGCTAGTGGGGGTAGCTAGGTGATGTCTGCACGATACGTGCAGACATCCTCCATGCTGCCCGACACCTCCGTCTATTATGACGTATAGTGCAGACATCCCCCAGCTGCCCGATTTTCCCTGGTGGCTAGTGGGGCAGCAGAGGAAGTCTGCTGCCGCCCGCCGGGACTTCTGTGACGTAGCCGGAAGTACTCGGCTTCTTCATAGAAGCCCCGGCGGTCGTGCCGGGCGGAAGCAGGGGAGTCTGCGCTCATTGCGCAGACATCCCCTGCTGTTAGAGAGGGGGATCCAGGTCCCCTGCAGCTCTGCTGGGGACCTGGATCCATGTTTTATAATCTGACCTCAATTTGAGGTCAGATTATAAAAAGACCTCGAATGTAAGACGAGGGGGATTTTTCAGAGCATTTGCTCTGAAAAAAACCTTGTCTTATATTCGAGCAAATACGGTACATATAAATTGTCAATACAGAACTTTTAACTTCTATCCAGTAGATGGCGCTAACGCCGCATGATTAAAAATAGGAGAGCAAAATACCCTGCAGGAAAGTATACAGTAAGACTGTTTAAGTAACTTTGACTGAATGGGAGAGCTATTAATGTTTATTGTACAAAAATGGTTCAGTCTAAAGAGCAGCCCTATGGAGTGATATGGGGTGCAAGCAATGCACTGCTCATACCACTGGGTATGACGTTGCTCACAGACTCCACCACGGCTGTGCGAGAGAGCGTTGTCCCGCCCCCCCCCCCCTCGCAAGGCATGCCGGAAGTCTAGTTTGAAGCACCTGGCGGGCTGAACCTCGGAAGCGCTACCTTCCTACCGTGAGTGAGGCCTCATCTCACCGCCGTGGACCTGGAGGCACGGATAGCCAGAGGCTCCAGTGACTGCCGCAATGAGGGCGGTATGCGCGTGGATGCAGATGAGAGCCCAGAACTTTAATGCAGTATAACTAATGTACATTAAATAAAAGAAAAAACGCTGCACGGCGGGGACAGCCTTGACGTGGCTACACCCGCCGATTACCTTTCCGTTTGAAACGAGGTGCTGCCGGGCGAGTAGGCAGTAGCAGAGTGACGGGACCGGAAGCGGAAGTGCGTCGCGTATGAAGACCGTGAACAGCGTAGTTAACGGCAGAGGTAAGGAGGGGGGAGTAGTGTTAAATAGGTAACGCTAACTCCTCCCACAAATACAGGCCTACGGCCTTACACTTATTTATGACAATATGTATATTTATATATTATTCTTGTAACAAGATGACTTTTCTATTTCTTTTTTTACACGTAAAAATTAGGGGCATCCGTTTTGCAGAATAAGGAGAAATATTTCAATTTTTAATATAAGAATCATGTTGGTTTGTATTATTATCCCCCCTCTTTTGGGTAATAAGCTCAGTGTTATACAGAGTTTTCCTTTAAACCGAATGACTGAACATTCTTCTATAAACCGAAGCCTTTAAAACGAATGAAGATTATCCGAACATTCTTCATGCGAAAGCCAAAACCTGGCTGTTAAACCGAGAATGAGGGATAATACGAAGTTAGTAATACGAATGCGACGGAAATACACGAACATTCTCCGTATGAAAACCGAAGCTCGTAATACGAATGACGGAGATATCCGAAGCTATCCGATCATACGAATTGCAGCGTCACACCGGAAGTGACGTGACGCTGTTTTGAAAAGTCGCACCAACTATGACATGACCAATTATCGTTTCCTAAATATGTATATAAGCAGCCTCATCTCCTATGAAGTGATGCTGGATCCTGATGAAGCCTAGTTAACAGGCGAAACGCGTTGATCAGATCAAGCATTACTTATTGGAGATTGAGACTCTCCTGATCGTTTTTTGTCAGAACCAGATCCTGTTTTCCAGACTCTGCTTCCTTGTGGATGTTCCTGATTTTAAGTATAAGATACTATGTACACTTTTTATTAAAATTAATTGCTATCTACTGAAATCTTTCTTATTCTTGGAGGTTGAAAGAATATTAACCAAGGAGCAAGAATCTTCAATTTTGTACACAGTTTGTCCTAACAATATGGACTATATGCGAGTGTTATATGTTTAACATCTTGTATCTCTGCACAAGCTGCAAGAGACTTTTTGCTATACTTGTCACTTAAAAGCACTTTAGCGCACTGTCACTTTGTGTTACTGTTTTTGTATTCTCTTTGTGGCACTGTGGGATAGTTGCCGGACGAGCTGCTGCTAGTGCGATTTTCTTTTTTAGCGCCATTCACGTCACTACCCTACCTATTCCATTATGTAGTTAGATTTGCCTTCTTTACAGGACAATTTTTTTTAATTAGAAACAACATATATAACCAAGGTATCCAGCTTAGAAAAATGATTACAAAACACACTGACAAAACAAAAAAAACAGTTAAGTTTGGGAGTGTGAGAATCCCACGCTTCACCCCCTTCTTAATTACAATTTGCAATAAGCTGTGATACAGAATGTGCGTCTTTAATTAAAACAAAATAAGATGCAAATATTTAATATACAAAAACAACAGTATATACAAAAATATGTATTATAAATCAGAACAAATTAATTTGACATTAAAAGGATAAAGTTAGATATCAAGGTGAATTTAGACATTTATGAGGAAAAAAAGTGTAAAATTTTTGTTTACAATATAACCTATTAAGAGCATCTCTCCTCTGTGAACAATATATTCTAATAAAGAAATGTAATGGACCTCTCAATCCTAAAAAACAAACATTTTAAAAACAAATACAAACTTAAAAACATCTTCTCGTTTGCAGAATTTCTCCTGGAGAAATTGATCTTCCCTTGTCCTTTTGTTCTAAAACAGGAGTCCCCTCTTAGGAGAAATCAGACTTTTTCCTTTGCACTGATATACCCTGTGCCTTTCCACAGAGAAGCATGGGTAACATTGCTCATGTGCCAGCCACTGCATGCACAATGCACTTCCTCCATTATTCACAAAGAGGGCACTTGCAATGAGGCTACAGCGGTATATGCAAAGTTTTTGCGTGAGAGCAATTTGTGAAGTATGTCGATTTTGTTGCACACTTTAATTGAGTTAGAATAGTTTACAGTTACATACAGGTAAGTTTACATATCTCAGCAACAACCCAGGTGGATTGCGGTAAAATGACTAAATAATTGATTACTCTATTATCACACAAGCTGTGATGAAGATTAGTATCAACAAATAGTTGTAGAGTTATCTCCTTGAGGACTAATTTGTTCATAAATAAAAAAAGAAATCTTATGCTTTTGAAATGTATCTGTACATTTTCTTGGAAAAAGTTTTCTTTGGAGTGTGTGGAAAATGTATTCATATATTTTATTTTTGTTCCCTATAGAGGGATATTGCTGACCATCACTACTCATCACAAAAAACTTCACCAGCTATTTTACTTTGCTACCTGATAGAATTTTATACATCTTTAGAACTTTGACTTAAAAATGATGACAAATGAACAGCAGCTTTACTGAAATTGTTAAGTGGAGTAAATTATTAACTACAAATCTAATTTGAAAAAATTACCTCCCATCCCCCCCCCCTCCCCCCATATTTCTATATACGTTTTGTTTTCATAATTGCATAAGGGATTCAAATCAGCTCTGCACAGTGAACAAAAAAATGATTACAAAACAGAGACTTGATACGTTGATGCCAAAAATCCAACCATGTAATGCAGGTTAGGAACGTTTTATATTAGGCTACAGATGCAAACTGCAATCATAAACAGTAATAAAAGCTAAACTATGTAATTTTTATAGCTCATCTTCTAAACAAATACTACAACTTCCAAAGGGATCATCTATGCTCCAAGAACAGGTAAGGGTCCACCACGGCCTACAGCAGGGCTTGACAAATGTATCTGAGTTTTAGGAGCCAGCTAAAATATCTAGGAGCCAGACAACAGCACATAAACACACGCAGTCACAGACACACATAGTCAGTCAGTCACATATATACACACACAGACACATCATCACATATACATACAGAATAAAGGATCATTTATTCTAATTTGGAGTACCAGGGTGAAAGTCCTCTCTGTGCACCATCCACTTCTGAGTGTGAAACCCGCTACACCTTGTTTATCTACATATACATACACACATACACATCCAGACAGGCACATACATACACATCAAGTCAGACACATATATACACACACACCCAGTCAGACACATATATACACACAAACACATCCAGTCACACACATATATTTACACAAACACATTTAGACACATATATATACACACACACACACAAACACATCCAGTCAGACACATATATATACAAACACATTCAGACACATATATACACACACACAAACGGCAGAAGGTTTTTTTTAAAGGGGAAAAAAAAAAGGTTCACATATCAATGTCCCCCCTCCCTGTTATACCACCACAATGGGGGGCAATCCAGCCTCAATAAACGGAGGTGGGAGAGGCGTTCCAGCCTGGTGGCAGAGAGCAGCTTTCCTTATGAGCTCCCCGATCAGCACTATATCGGTGCAAGAGGGGGCGGAGTCTGTGCAGCCGGTGCACTCACTCTGCTCCCTCGCGCACCGCTGCTGGATTAAAGTGAAGGGAAAAACAATCCTATTGCCGAGGGCACCACGCGGGGCTCACGATACCCGGGCGCCAGGTCTGATTTCCTGGTCGCCATGGCGACCTGGCGCCCGGGGTTTGTCGAGCCCTGGCCTACAGGCCTGGTCTATAACAATACTAATCAAGGATCCTCTTAACCCCAATTTCAAGTTACAAACCTGATAATGTCTTCCCAACATTACGGCACAGCAAAATGTATTTTTTCTATTATATTAAACCGTAATCTGTGCTAGGTTTTTACTGCAGGGATATCTAATGTGAAAAAGTCTCCAAATTTTACCAAAACCATATAATCCGCAAGAAAAAAACAAACAAACATATACCTTTCCCTTTCTTGCAGACATTGATAGCACCTATAAAAGAAGCAACACAGCGTTTCACAATGCACTGCACTGAATCTTAATGTTTTCTTTGTAACAGAAACAAAGAACCTGACTTCATATGGTAAGTAATAGGTAAATGTCCTGAGGATTCACTTGAAGGACAATTAAATGTCTAAATCCCATCCATAGAGTTAAGTGTAGAGATCTCTTCAGAAAATAGGTGACATGTCAAAATATGTAATATATTCTGATGTGAACCCAGCGTGAAGGGGAACTGTTAATATTTCCACACTCTAATTCTATTCCTCTAAACACAACCCTAAATGTAAAAAAGTAAAAAAAAATTCTGTTAACAATTCCATCTATAAATTTTTTCTATGTAAAAGAAAATGAACGTTTACTAGACAACCAATTGTTCTCTACTATGCTTTATGTTTTTTTCGATGTTTAATGTAAGATGATTTGTATATAAAACTTTTTCCACAATCCGTGCAGTTGTGTAGCTTTCCCTGCCCATGCGTCCTCCGATGTTTAGCAAACTTTGTTCTGCTGTCAAACTGTTTTCCGCATTTCTTGCACCGAAACTGCTTTTCTCCAGTGTGTTTTCTTTGATGTACAACAAGGCTACATTTATGACCGTAATAAACTCCACATTCGTCACACTGATACGGTTTTTCACCAGTGTGCGCCCGCATGTGTATAACAAACTGAGATTTGTAATCGTATTGTATTCCACAGATATCGCAGGTGTACCGTTTCAGATCGTGTTTCACCTGATGTTTGACAAGCCTCGATCTAGACCTAAAATTCTCCCCGCATTCATTGCACTCATGGATCTCATCGGCATGTTTTAATTGATGTTTCTTGAGTTGATATTTGTCAGGAAAGGCTGAATCGCATTTAGAGCATGAATAGATCTTCTCCCCGTTGTGTGTTTCACGGTCATTTGAACGTTCTGACCTTCTCTTTCCTGAACTCTGAGACAAAACAATGTCATCACTGTTGCTCATGACTTTCTCTTTTCCAGGATTTTTCTTTGATGGCTGGTCTCGCAGTGAAGACACTGTAGAAGAGGTGTGATCTCCTTTCTCAGAGGCTTTGGAGTTAGCAGAGTCATCATCCGATAATTCACTTATAGACTCCTCTTCTGGGGACCACAAAGATACATTAGATTCATTACCTTCAGCCTCGTCAGATGAATGTAAATCTTCCATAGTATTCCAGTCTACAGACTCATCTGTTAGAAGAAATTTTTTTTTTAGTACAAGCATTTTAATGCATTTCAAATCAAAACCAAATGTTGTTACATATCGGATCGCTTTCTTATTAAAAAGAGACTCTATAATCAACACAATGTGTAAGCAAAATTACAAGCAAATGCCTAAATAAAGAGTAACAGGTTTTTAGAAACAATGTCATAAACAGGAGACTCCACATTTACAAGTGCCTTGATTTGTAAATCAATTTGTTTTCAATAGGAAATGTGTCATTTTAATCTTAAGCCGCAGGTGATGTAAAAAACAGGATACTCATACAAACACATTTAATACTCCATTTTCTATTAATTTAGGCAATTTTGTCAACACAATATATAGACAGATGATTTTCAATTCTCTACATTCACATTAAAAACCATGTTTACATAATCAAGTCCCTATGACCTGTTGCGGACACGGTTAAGTGAGTGCCACTCCACGTTGGGGATGGATATTCCAATATTTTCATACAACAGCATCACCTTATATGTGTTGTTTCAGTTTTCTATAAATACATCTTCCTGATCCGGTGGAGTGTTATCTACATTTGAAATTAAGTATAAATATTACATAACTTGTTCACTAGAGGTGTTTTCTCACTGAAGTGTCTTTACACACTTTTTGTTGTGGTTAGTGTTTGTTGTGGTTGCGGTCACAGCACACCCACAAATATTGTTACATACTTGGCGCTTATATCACTCTTTTTTTAGATAACATGGTCATGTTTTGTTTTATGTGACACATTAATATTTTAACCACTTGAGGACAATTTTTTTGGTTTGGATTTGGGACAGGAGCCATTTTACAATGTTAGCGATGTTTAGATTTGTGGTGCATTTAAAACATGTGTACAATAATGCCAAGATGTTTTTTTGTGTTTGGTTGGATATATTTCAGTAAGAAAATAATCACTGGGGCAGGGCTGGCTGAATACAGTATCTGTTTATTTATTTTTTACCTGATTTCAAATACAGAGATTACAGGCTTCTGAAAAGGTGTGACCAGGACTCAACAAGACAATAGAAAAGTTATAATACTTTACTTGTTATCATTTTATATACATTATCTATGCGCACACAACTGTATAATTATGTCACCAAACAATTTGTAATGCCTTCCCCAGTGGACATGGCTGGAGTGCCTCGATACCAAGGCATTAAGCCATGTCATTTTTATTGCGGTATTCCAGGATGCATAACGTGATCGGATCTGCATAATCGGCCCTGGACAGTCATCGGTCACTAACTGAGTTTTTTCCCATGACGGTCCAGGACTGTCGTCTGTTATGAAGGGGTTAAGATTGTTTGGTGGTTGTTTGATTATATGATACAACTCCAGTTCAGTTATTAAGATAGGCATTCAATTTACATAAACATTTTATTTTCCATGTGAAACATGTCAGATTCACTTGACACTTGGTGGCAAAGTTGCGGTTTAAAAAAACGTCCCTCTCCATATGTTTACCTGAGCTCCAGTTTTCTGGGATTTCTGTTTTACTGATGGGAGGGAGATTGTCTGCAATCACATTCCAGTAAAAATCCTTGTGTTGCTCTATATACTGCCACTCATCCATTGAAAAGAAGACAGCAACATCCCCGCATTTTACAGGCACCTGAAACACAGGGAATAGCATTCAGTACTTACTCAATTAACATTAATAATCATTTGCTAATTCAGTTAAGTCTGTGTGTGTGTACTAAAGTATTTTGAGTCCTTTGGGGTGAAAACTACTAATTATAAATGATTATTAACACAACAAAATCAAGACTGTGAGCCTAACGTGGTTAACTCCATGGAAAAACACTGTTTGATCTGTTAAAGGGATTAAATATTCTCCAGTCATGCTCACCTCTCCCGTCAGTTGGTGGATGCTCCTGTGGATAGAATCCTTCTTCACAACGATCCATTCCTAAAAAATAGGAAGAGGGATGTTACATCACTGACTAAACACAAAACACAAGCTATAGTGTGGATCTCTGATTTTCATCTCTGTAAGTAATCATTTGCTTCTCAAAGGATGTGGAAATGGATGAATTCGCAGAATCATTAATCATGGCCAAGCAGACATTGATTGGGATATAGGTTACTTTTTATTGTCTGTACAAATACTGAAGTCGTGAAATTCTTCTAGAGTACTCAAATACAGACCTTCAACTGTATCTAAACTACAACTCAAGCAAGCTTCTGACAGGCCAGACCATACCCAGTGGCTAGCAGAGATTTATTGGAGTTGTAGTTTAATAACAACTGTAGGTCAATATTTATAGCATATTTACATAATACATATATCAAAAACACGTTTTTTTAAAATCATTTATGTCATCATCACATGGCACAAAATTACTCTCCATTGATGCAGTTTGAATATTAATGCATACAGTGTCATCACAATTAGGGGACAGCACAAACAAATTTAACATGAATGTCTTCCCTCACCTATAAAGTTCTGTGAGCAATTATACATTCCTAGCATAAAAAAAAGTATTTAAGCGGCAAAGTGCCTTTAAGTAGTGGTATGCCTAAACAATATGCCTAGTATTGGAATAGGTCTCATCTGGTGTTCTGGCCAGTTCTTCTCACCTCTCCAGTTAACCTGGAGATAAGTGTTAGTGCTTGATTCAAAATCCTTGACTTCCTCATCTTTCTGATTCTCTCGGTCATCATTAAATTAGACAGGTATTTCAAGACAGCAACCTGCAAGAATAAAGAAAATGAGGACAAATGATGGAAAACGTTCTCAAACGAATGCAGAGATAAGGTTAATGAACCAGAAGATCTTACATCATCTTACAGCTGAATTGTGTAGGAGTGAGACAATATTATGTCAGTCTTTTTGAAAAGAGTGTCAGCCAGTCACATTCCAGACTTATTACAAAAAAGTTAAAATGAAGTAATATAGCATTAAAAAGTGTATGTTTTGTTAATAATGCTTAAAATGGTTCACAAGTTTTAAAACAATACATCACACTGCTGACACTTAAGGCACCAATGTCATCTCCACTTCGCACCCGAATTCAGTGCAATTAAGAAAAACAAATAAAATAAGCAGCCAATCAGAAAGATAAGTCCAGCTCATTGAGCAAGTAATGTAAGTGAAATAGATTTTTGTCTTTCTCCTTTATGGTGCTAGGTCATTTAATTGTAATTTATGGGGGACTATAACATTTTGCCCCAATATAAATTATGCAGCACTCTGATAAATGACAATGAGATTAAGAAATAAATTAATATAGAGTAACATACCAGTTCTTCTTCTGAATACACTTCGTCAAACGATATATCAGTGCCGGCTTTTGCTATTAAATATGACAACATAGATGTAGGGTATGGATATTTTACACCCGAATTCTCATAGTAATGGTCATGGATAATCTTCCATGGCTCACCACCGACATTCTGCTCATATTCAGGCCACTGTAAGATTTTATCAACCATTTTACCATTGTGCACTAAAGAAAGAGTGGACGTGCTTGCATCTTTTTTTTCACAGGTAGGCTCTGTGTGTATAGTGGAGGTAACATAGTATGGATTCGTAGCTGTCGTGAAGTTTCCTACTGCTTGGTGAATATCAGTTCCAGTGCTTGCATTGTTTGGCAAGGCTGAGGCAGTTTGGAAAATAGGTAAGGCAGTGATGTTGAAGCTCTGGGTTGAGCTGCATAAGGTTCCATAACCTCCATAAGGTTGAGCTGTCCAAGTATTTAATTGTAGATTACTGTATAGAGGAGGGATTGTGCTCTGTACAACAGCTGGGGTACTCCGATTTGGGAATATTGTTGGGATAGCATTAGTCAAAAGAAGTCTTTGTGCTCCAACAATCTGGTAACACTCCGGAGCGAAATGCGCAGAGCAAATGCGAAATGCACCTATCGTTCCATCCAATACTGCCTGTGAGAATAAGTCTAGATCTCCAAAATCCTGTCCAGTCTGTAAGAGCCATTGTTTGATTAAAAACAGGTTCTTGGGAAAAACATGAAGGATTACTCCAGGGACACTATTTTTCCGTCCAGAGAAATTTAGACAACCACTGACAATGCAGCTGGGCATTTTTTACACCTGAAAATAAGAATGTTTATCTGTTATATAGGTGACAAATATATATATAAAAAAAACACACTATTTAAAAAAACACATGAAGTAAACTTTCCAGCAACAAGAAGAGTGGACAGCGCTAAGATACAAATATCTTATATATATATATATATATATTATCTTAGCGCTGTCCACTCTATTTATTTATTCTTGCTTCATTCTTATTTTTATCACCAGATATTTGTTTTAATTATTTCTGAGGTCCATTATTAGAATAAACTTGTTTTGTATATGGACTGGGGATACCCTGCTACTCATAAGTGCTTTATGGTGAGAAATAATTTTCTTCTAAATTTATCACTAATTAATTACCACTATTTCTAAGTAATATTTAGCGCCATACATTATTTTTTTTCTCGTTAGACTGCATTGTGCTATAACTTTTTAAGGATTATTTATTAACTGTACAATTGTATGAAGAGCAATAAATAATATCTTTGGCATCATCAGTGTACAACACTGCAAAATATAATGGCACCTTATAAATAAAATAATATTATGGTTCATTGCATTTCACATTTACTGGCTCTGTTCTTCATTTACTTTGTTGGTAAATTTTCTATACATAAATTCAAACCATAATATATGTATACTTGTTGGACAGTTGCAACTAAAACAAAAAATCTTTGATGTTTATAATCAAACATTTATTTTGAAGGCTTTTGATGTCTTAGAATAATACAAGTGTTTGTATTTTCTGGTATAAGTTGTTTACTTGAAACAATGTCTGCAACCCGGTGGCCAGTTTTCTCTTGGGTAAAAATTATAGGACATTAATCTAAAGTGGGTAGACGAGTCACTGTGTGTGGCAATTTGACACGCTTTTTTTTTCTGATGTAAGGAGCAAAACTAAACTATTAATATTTTATTAAGGAGCATTCCAGCCAAAAATTTCTTTACAGAAACTTAGTTTAAAAAAAAAATAGTGACCAAAAGATTGGCATTTTTATTTAATCAAGCTAATGTCAATTTAGCTGTAACTTCCATGTAAACATCTGTTTACTTTTATTATGTAGTTGGTCACCTTGGAATTACATCACACCCTCCTCAGAATCAGTTAGTGGTATAAAAAAAAAACTATTATTTCCTCAGCAGCCTAGAAAAAAATTCCAGGAAATACAAGTTTGTTAGATATGTTTAAAAAATTACCAATATCAGGTAAAGCATGCTTTGTACTATATGCTTTTAGTAAAAATTATTATATTTAATATATTTCAAAATGTTAATATTTTTCTGATTACTTTGGTAGTTTTAAAAGAGGACTAATACATGTTGCAATAAAGGGTATTTAGGGATGTAAATACCTCCACATTCACTCCCATATAAGTAATACAGAGAATTCAGGACATAGCGAGGTATGCCCATAATACTTTACCAATACCCTTTAAAATTTGAACTAGATTAATGTTTTATATACGTATGATGTATTCTGCAGCTTGGTTTATGCGGCTGTGCACTGATACCTTTGTGTATGTATATATTTATATAAATAAAAATTAAGTGCATATTTAGTTTTATACATGCATACACCGATATGTGCACATAAGTGCATTCCCAAGCTGTCTACCCATACGTACTGTGCTTAGGCACGGACCATATTTACTCTGTATACATACCTTACTGCAGCAGCACTGTCTGGGACCAAGCGGAAGTAACAGGTCTGTGTAACAAAGTGGCATCTGATTGGGTGAAAGCTAACGATGTCCTCCACCAGGCTATGATGGGTTCTGGGAAATGTAGTGTTTCCAGTTCTGTTCGTGTGAATTCTCATTCATTCATTCAAATTAAAATTCCCATTGAGCTTGGCGTTGAGCAACACATTCCGTTAATCGTCGCATAATGAAAGCTATAATCTACAACAGTTGAAGTACCAAATGTTAGCCACAGCCACCTCTGCTAGCCCTTAAGAAACACAGCTAACATGACACAACTGGCTGAAGATGGAACATAGCTTGCCAACATTGGCTTCTTTTATAGCAGCTCATATGTGTTCCAAATGCTGCAGAAACAACGTGGAGTTCTGCACAGTGTTATGCCAAAAAGTCCACAGATTTTACCAGCCGGTGAACTGTACATGCAGTCTGTCACTCAAATCACACTTTGAGTCCTCAAAGTGTGTTTTCAGTGGCATGCCTACTATCACTCAAAGTGTGAGTTTAGTGGTAATGCGGTACTCACTTGAGTGTCCTCTCTGTCCCCAAACAACTTGTCAGTGCCCTCTCTGTTCCCAAATATGTCCCCTGTGCCATTGATGTCCCCAAACAGCTTGTCAACACAATATCTGTCCCCAAACAGCTTGCTAGCATCATCTCTGTCCCTAGTTTGTCAGTGCCATCTCTGTCCCCAAACAGCTTACTAGCATTGTTTCTGTCACCAGTTTGTCAGTGCCCATACAACTTGTCAGTGCCACTTCTGTCCCCAGTTTGCCAGTGTCATCTAAGGTTGCCACCTGGCCGGTATTTTACCAGCAGGCCGGTAAAAAATGGGCTTCAGGACAAGGTTAAATCTATGGAGACAGTACCAAGGTCGGTAATTTTCTGAAGAAAATGTGGCAACCCCAGTGCCATCTCTGCCCCAAACAGCTTGCTAGAGTCATCAAGATGTAGGTGGGAATATTATCTGCACCATGGGTCCTCAAACAACGCCCACGGGCAGGGCCGGACTGGCCCACCGGGATACCGGGAAAAATCCCGGTGGGCCGCCTGCCCCGGGGCCGCCTTGGCCACTTAAAGTGAAGCGGCAGCGGCCGCCACTTTAAGAGTTCGGCTGCTGCAGCATCCGGCGGCAGCAGGCGAATTTCTTAAAGCAGCGACGGCCGCCGAATTGCTTAAAGTGGCAGTGGGCCACTTTAAGCAATTCGGCGGCCGTCGCCGCTTTAAGAAATTCGCCTGCTGCCGCCGGATGCTGCAGCAGCAGTTCCGGCGGCGGGATGGGGAGCAGAGAAAGCAAGGTGAGTGAGACATAAAGGGCAGGGGGTGAAAGACACTACAGGGGGAGGGGGAAGGGTGGGGTGAAAGACACTACAGGGGGGGGGTGAAAGACACTAGGGAAGGGTGGGGTGAAAGACACTACAGGGGGGAAGGGGGGGTGAAAGACACTACAGGGGGAGGGGGAAGGGTGGGGTGAAAGACACTACAGGGGGGAAGGGGGGGTGAAAGACACTGAAGGGGGAGGTGGAAGGGGGGGGGTGAAAGACACTACAGGGGGAGGTGGAAGGGAGGGGGTGAAAGACTGTACAGGGGAAGAGGAGGGTGTGAAAGACTACAGGGGGAAAGGAGTGAAAGACTACAGGGGGAAAGGGGTGAAAGACTACAGGGGGAAAGGGGTGAAAGACACTACAGGGGGAGGGGGTGAAAGACACTAAGGGGGAAGGTGGGAAGAGAGACACCACAGAAAGGACAGAGAGAGAGAGAGATGCCACAGAAAGGACACACAGAGAGCGAGACCCCACAGAGAGAGAGACGCCACAGAGAGAGAGACCCCACAGAGAGAGAGACGCCACAGAGAGAGAGAGAGAGACGCCACAGAGAGAGAGAGAGATGCCACAGAGAGAGAGAGATGCCACAGAGAGAGAGAGATGCCACAGAGAGAGAGAAAGAGACGCCACAGAGAGAGAGAGAGACGCCACAGAGAGGGAGAGAGACGCCACAGAAAGGACAGAGAGAGAGAGAAAGGACACAGAGAGAGAGAGACGCCACAGAAAAGACAGAGAGAGAGACGCCACAGAAAAGACAGAGAGAGACGCCACAGAAAGACAGAGAGAGAGACGCCACAGAAAGACCGAGAGAGAGCCGCCACAGAAAAGACAGAGAGAGAGACGCCACAAAAAAAAAAGACAGAGAGAGAGACGCCACAGAAAGGACAGAGAGAGACAGGCTACAGATATGCGAGAGACAGGCTACAGGATATGTCTCACACACTGCCCTGATATATACCTCTGCACAGGGCAATTCATATAACTCTGTGTACATACTGGAGGTATATATATTGCCCTAGACAGGCTTATATATCAGTCTTATCTATAAATAATACACTGTTCAGATGTGCTTTTTAAAATACATGATTTTCCCTTCTATGAATAAAAAAATTATATTATGCTATGGGCCGGTTTAAAAATCTTATGCGATGGGGCTGGTATATAAATTTTTTCCAGGGCTGGTTTTTGTTCCCAGTCCGGCCCTGCCCACGGGCCACATGCGGCCCGCCGAGGACATTTATCTGGCCCGTGGGGGGTGCTGCTGGCAACCCCCCTCTGCGCTGTTTACCTTTTTTTTTTCTTTCTTTCTGGCAGCCGCAGAGGATGCGGCTGCAGGAAAACGAAAAAAAAAAAAAAATCACCGCGACCGGATGTGACGTTACGTCACATCCGGATCCGGTAACTGTTTCCCTCCTCCGCAGGAGGACACTCCGCGAGACGTCCGGGGAAACAGCAGCTGGAGGTAGCGGGGGAGGAGGGAGGTATAACAAGCACTGGTATGGCACACTATTCCTGGGCATCTGACTGGCACAATATTCCTGGGCTCTGACTGGCATAATATTACTGGGCATCTGAATGGCAAAATATTCCAGGGCTCTGACCGGCATAATATTCCTGGGCATCTGACTGCCATAATATTCCTGGGCTCTGACTGGCATAATATTACTGGGCATCTGAATGGCAAAATATTTCAGGGCTCTGACTGGCATAATATTCCTGGGCATCTGACTGGCATAATATTCCTGGGCATCTGACTGGCATAATATTACTGGGCATCTGAATGGCATAATATTACTGGGCATCTGAATGGCACAATATTCCTGGGCTCTGACTGGCATAATATTCCTGGGCATCTGACTGGCAAAATATTCCTGGGCTCTGACTGGCATAATATTCCTGGGCTCTGACTGGCATAATATTCCTGGGCATCTGACTGGCAAAATATTCCTGGGCTCTGACTGGCATAATATTCCTGGGCATCTGACTGGCATAATATTCATAGGCATCTGACTGGCATAATATTCCTGGGCTCTGACTGGCATAATATTCCTGGGCATCTGACTGGCATAATATTCCTGGGCATCTGACTGACATAATATTACTGGGCTCTGACTGGCATAGTATTCCTGGGCATCTGACTGGCATAATATTACTGGGCTCTGACTGGCACACTATTCCCATTGAAATACTGGTAAGTTTGTTGATTTAACTTTACTTCATTTTAAACATTGTATTTGTTCCCGTTTTGTTCAAAATAAGATATATGCAGTGTGCATAGGAATTTGTTCATAGTTTTTATTTTTACTATAGTCCGGCCCTTCAACGGTCTGAGGGACAGTGAACTGGCCCCCTGTTTAAAAAGTTTGAGGACCCCTGATCTGCACCATGATAATTAGGCAGAGCTAAATTATGTGGTTTGGGCAGGGTGGGTGAAGCTTTGTGGCAGTAGGTGTGGTACATTTCCAAGTAAGTATTTGACAAGTAAGTATCTGCAAAGTGTCCCTTTCTTCAGATTTACACTCACAGATTGTAATTGACCCACATGGCACCATTGCAGGGCTGGTGTTCTAAACTGTGAGAACACTGACTGTGGGGTAAGGGCAGTGTTTTTTCCCACCCCTGAAAAACAATGCCCAAGGCTGCGGCCTTGTTGGCTTTGCAGTAAATACCCCAATGCTGCAAGGCAGTAAGTAAATATATATGGCTGTTAAAAAATGGCAGTGGTAGCAACAATAATACATGGACATTTCCCTTATCATTAATTTATAACCACATGCTCCTTAACCGGCTTCACTTGAATTCTATCCACCTTATCAAATCCCCTAAAAGTATTTTTCAGCAGGACATTATTTTTACTCAGGATAAAGAATTAGAATTAATTGCTGACTATAAGTTCATGGCATGCAATTAGTTGTCCTATTTTACAGCTTTTTAGCTAAGATGTAATGTCTTTATTTGTATAATGTTTCTATTCTTTGGTACTCTTTGGTCTTTTTAATATACATCGAATTAATACTTCAATGTATGTTAATGCATACAAAAATCTGTAAAAATATTCCAACAAACAATTTTCAACACAATTCAAGTTATGAATCTAATTTATTAACCACATAATAAAACTTCTGCAACCCATTGTTGTGTGGGTGTCTGAGGAGAGCTAGGCAGCTAGCTGTCACGAGTGTCACCAGACTGCTGCTGCTATTAGCTTGAGCGTGCCTGATACTACAAATCCTAGAATCCCAAGCAGGTGACATCATCATAATCCAACCAATCATAGAACATCTTCTTACACAAACATCCTCTTCAATAAGGCATTTTGGTGCTGCAGCAAGGTATGTGTTGTTACACATTTCTATAGGCATTACAGCAGAGATTGCCAATCTTTGGCACTCCAGCTCTTGCGTACTGTAGCTCCTTTAACGCTAACCAACCAACTAGCTGAGCATCATGGGGGCTGTAGTCCACAACCTTATATAGTATTAAAGGAAAGCCTAGTGCAGTGGCATGCAGTACATCTGTGAGTGTTTTATATACACACACAGACACGATATATACATATAACTTCAACATTATATCTGATGACCAATTAAAGCAGCTTTCCAGAGGGAATCATGTTATCATTAAACCGACTTCCATCTAAGATATGTACTGCACTTCAAGATTATAAACTTAGAAGCAGGGTACAGAGACAGTCAGACCAAGTTTGTAACTTCCTTTATAGGGACTCCATTATACATTGTTTACACTGTGAATACAGATTATAAAATATCAAACATGATCTATACATTATGTTACATATTTGCAAACAAAAACATTAATGAATATGTTCTCTTTATGCATGATATGGGAATTACATGTTTCCCTTTAAAGCTTGGTCATTTGAACACATTGTATAGATCATGTTTTTAATTCTCTACTTTTATAGATGACAGAATCCCTTAACATTTCTGAAGAGCTAGTTTAAATTGTTACTTCTGTATAGATAAACAGTATTAAAAATGCATTATTAAAAGTCTGACTGCGCTAAAGAAGGAAGACGCAAGAAAAAGTGAAAAAGAAAATAGGCTGGTTTGTTATGGGGGGAGGGTCTCTAAATAAATACTATTCAAAATGCATTTAATGATGATAATAGAATAATAAAATCCCTGTTGTATACGGTAACAAACAGTTTTAATAAATGTAAATAACAACATTTTTTATAGTGCTAAAACGTAATCAAAATATACTTAAATTTAATCTGGAATGTTTTAGCATAGAAACATAGAATGTGTTAAGAACCATTCGGTCCATCTAGTCTGCCCAATTTTCTAAATACTTTTATTAGTCCCTAGTTCCCTATCTTATATTTAGGATAGCCTTGTGCCTATCCCCCGCATGCTTAAAATTCTTGACTGTGTTTACCTGTTTTACACAAGTTTATAATCAATTTGCAGGAATAAATCTGACACAGAAATGTACCCTATTTTTCCATGTATAAGATGTCCCCATGTACCATGTATAAGACAAGCCCTAATTTTTTTTAACCTAAAATGTCAATATATTTTCTTAAATCTCTTTTATTAAGTTAGTTATTGCCCCAAAATCTACTTTGCACTCAGGAATTGCCCCTAAATCCACTTTGCACTCAGGAATTGCCCGCAAACCCACTTTGCACTGAGGAATTGGCTTAGATGCCACATGGCACTCAGGAATTTTCCCATGACTTACCCCAGCAATTAGATTGCACTCACAACGGATCTTGCCCCAGGATTTACCACAGCTGTTAGATCGCACTCAGAGGATGTCTGCGTCGTGCATTACATTGGCCGTGAGAGTGGTCTGTCACACTCTTGCGGCCTCAGTTGCATCTGGGAACCGCTGGATGTTGCCGCTGCAAGAATTCGGTTGCGGCAGCTAAATTCTGAAAGCAGCCAAAAGCTTAAAGGCTGCATCCAGCAGTCCCTGGGCTGGTGGCCTCTGTGACGACCCCCAATTTTTTGTCTAGAAATGTTGGAAAAACAGGTTGTCTTATGCACAGAAAAATATGTTATGTTATGAGTGCCAAAATGCAGTTCTGTGATTAAAATACAACTGTAAAAAAAAAAAATTAAGTTCTGTTTTATTGAAAGATTGTATTAACTGTAGGCATCAACTCTGTTCCCAGTTTGTTAGTGCCATCTCTGTCTCCAAACAGCTTCTCTGTCTCCAAACAGCTTGCCAGTGCCCTCTCTGTCTCCACATATGTTCACTGTGCCACCTATGTCCCCAGAGTGCTTGTTCTATCATTAAAGTATTTCTATGTAAATTTTACGACGGAAACTGGAACAAATATATGTAGGTTATTTTTTATTTAATATGCATTCATTTGTCCAGGTTTTTTCTCATGAAAAAAATGATCCATTCAGTGTTTTGTTCCCTTCACCCTGTGAATTTGAACTTTGCATTTTGTATTTCTACTTCTCCATATAAAGGTACTAATATTTGCAAGTCTGAGCCATGCCAAAATGTATCTTCAAAGGGTGTCCACACTGGACTGGAAAGAAATACTTGTATCCTGGAATTACTCTTCACGTGTTCCCTAGAAAGCTTAGTATGATAAAGTTATGGTTGGAACAAACAGGCCAGGATTTTGGTGACATCAACTCTTTTGCTCAGCAAGTCCTAGATTCCAGTGTAAGCGGAAAATATCGCATGTGCTCAGCTCACTTTGTCCCTGAAAATTATACTTGCAGAGGCAGCAAAATTGTTTTAAAAAAAGACGCACTTCCCACTATCTTTCCAGGTAGCGAGGCACCTCCAGTTACAGACTGGAAAGGCTTCTTTCCACAAACCAAAAAAATAAGAGTTGACCAGTACAGCACCACTCAGGAGGCAGAGAAAAATGGTGCTCCCATTTTCTATGTAGACTCTACCACATTCAATATTGAGCAAAAGGAAGTAAGTACTCAGACAGATCACCTACATGGAGTTAAAAATGCCCGTACGTTGACCATGCCCACATGGTTTACCCAAAATAAAAGTGTCCAGTGGCCAGAATATGAGTTCAATTTTAAAGGGGAAAACTGGAAAGTGCAACATGATCATTTCTACCAGAATAATGGGAACACGAAAATTAAAAAGACTTTGAAAACCGGAGAGGCTTTTTACGAAGAAGGACCTCTGAATGCCAAGGAACCATTCCAAGGAGTCCCCTGCCCACAAAAGGAGGGATACTTTGAGTGTAATTGGCAACAGACCGTTCAAGAGTCCAGAGTGGAACCTTGGACCCTTCATTGGTCATCTCACACCTCGGATGTACACTGTTTAATGGAAGCAGAGTTAAAAAATATCAATATCGTATCTGCACTGGAGAAAGTGTTGGTGAGTCTTACACTTCATTTGATACTACTAATAAATGTCTGATAATTACCAAAGTTATTAGTTGAAAATGTGGTGAACCAAAAATGTCTGTGTATGGCTACTTGAGAAAAGCATTAAAATTTGGTTATTGTGCATTGGAGAGTAATATATGTAATGAAATATGTGACTGCTTGGTCTAATAACTTAAATTTAATACTAAATTTGATATGCACTAGTAGATTATTTTTGATAAATAAAATTACCTGGTATATATTTTGAATCATGGTAAAAGCAAGGTAAGGTTTTAATTCTGCCTATGATAGATGGGTACGGATGAAGGATATCTGTACTTACCCCTCAGGAGTTTTAAGGTCCCCTCTGATGATTCCATGTAAAATGAGGGTTTCTCTCTGTGCTAGCAGAGCAAGACAGTCACCGACCTGACTGGGCAGCCTGCTTCCCATGGAAGCATGTCAGAGGATAAATTGCCATCTACTGTCAAAACTAGTGTCCAGTTTATCCTCACACTAGGGACAACTAACTTTTCACTTGCGCTTGTATGTCCTTAAATGCCTGATTTTTGCAGTTCACTTGTCAGTTGACCACAGTTCACTTTTTAGCGAATAGACCCCTTTGATTTCAAAATCAGTTGAGTATGAAAGCATTAAATTGCATGCTTGCTATAATTATTTACTTACAGGGAGAGACAAAGTGTCCATGGCAAGGTCTGTAAATCTCCATAGAAAAAATTGTCCATCACAAAGTCCAGTAAATATCTACTCCTGAACCCCTGTAATGACATACAGAAATATTTAAACCACTCTAACTGTGCTATTCACAGTGACCTTTTTAGGAGCTCTAGCTTCTGCAGTTTGTGATGCCCAGTGATATATGAGCTTTAATTATTTAGGGACCCCACTAAAATAAATAAAGAAATAAAGAAATACACAATCCTTCAGTAACCAGTAATTCCAATAAAATTGTAACGCAAGTTAAACCTCTTTGTGGTATTGTTTGTGCTTGGTGTTATTTTTATACTCATGTAAAGGACTTTCAGGTAGGTACATATTAAAATGTGCTTGCAAATAACCGTTGTATTGTAATGTACTTTCCCCATTTTAGATGTCACTGGTGCAGCATTTAATGAAAACACCAGGAATAGACCAGAATAAAATTCCTAAAACCAGGAACCTCTTAAACGAAGCCTTGAGGAACATATGTCTTCTGACAGGAGAGGTGAGACTGGCTCAGTGAATGGTGACAAATTGTTTACAATGAGCTGCTCTGTAAACAATCTGCATTTTTGTGATGTAATTATCAACACCAAAAAAAAAGTAGTGTTAAACGGCACTTAAATGAAGTGGTACTTGATGAAGTGGTACTTTTTTGTCAGAACACCGGGGTTCCACAATTGTGGGTTGGAATTAATAAACACCTCACTTTGAGTGCTGAGCAATCATCTGTTTATTTATAAACTCTTATGGCTGAGACTTCTTAAAGGTAAACCCCCCACCAGTGTCAACAAGCTGATAATATACTGTATATGTGTGTGTCTATATGTACATGCAAATGGGTCAGAATGAATAGGTATTAAGTGTGTTGTGATATAAAAGCTTGCATTTGTTTCTTAACAGGAATGGATCATTCAAAAGAAGCATTCCCCTGAAGAGGTTAGTTCTATGGTTGCATAATAATTATTTTACTGACTATATAAGCCCAGTCTTATTGCAGGTTTTGATACTAATTTGGATTATCTGTATTTAGAACGTTATTACAGCAGGGCTCAACAAAACCCGGTTGACCAGGAAATTAGACCTGGCGCCCGGGTGCTGTTAGCCTCATGGCATCATTGCCGCAAGCTCTGCCTCCTCGCGCAAACGCGACTGCAAGCTCTGCCCCCTTGCGCAAAACACTCTAGTATCGTCTGAGTGCCAGGTGTCAAGTGACATCACGGCACTCAGTAGGAAGACAAAAGATCCGGCTGCCACAGAAATACCCACTTCCCCTGCAATGAGGTAAAGCAGCAGGGAGTAGGGACACATTTAGAAATGAGGTAAAGCAGCAGGGAGTGGGGACACATTTAGAAATACATTTTTTCTCAAAAAGAAAAAGCTGCTTACTTTTGTGTGGATGTGACTGGCTGTGTATGTGAGGTGAGTGTGTGTGACTTTCGGTGTATGTATGTGACTGACTGGATGTCTGTGAGGTGTGTGCATGTGACTGTCTGTCTGTCTGTCCATGTATGTGACGGTCTCTGTGTGTACCGTATTTATCGGCGTATAACACGCGCCGGCGTATAACACGCACCTAATTTTAAGAAGGAGATTTCAGGGAAAAAAACTTAAGAACTTAAATTAAGAACTTTGAAGCCCAATATGCCATTTTAATATGCCAGGATATTGCCCCCAATATGCCATTTAATATGCAGGATATTGCCCCCAATATGCCATTTAATATGCAGGATATTGCCCCTAATATGCCATTTTAATATGCCAGATATTGCCCCCAATATGCCATTTAATATGCAGGATATTGCCCCTAATATGCCATTTTAAAATGCCAGATATTGCCCCCAATATGCCATTTAATATGCAGGATATTGCCCCTAATATGCCATTTTAAAATGCCAGATATTGCCCCAATATGCCATTTACTATGCAGGATATTGCCCCCAATATGCCAGGATATTGCCCCTAAGTATGCTCGTTATGCCACCCTCCTCCCCCCCTTCCCCAGACCCCAGTACTTACCTTGTTCCTGCTCTGTCCCCCGGTGCTCTGAAGCTGCGTGGCTGTGAGGGAAGCGTTGTGAGCTTCCCTTCAGCCGCGCGGTCAATAAAGTTTGTTTTAAAAAAAACAGACTTTATTGACCGCGCGGCTGAAGGGAAGCTCACATCGCTTCCCTCACAGCCACGCAGCTTCAGAGCACCGGGGGACAGAGCAGGAACGAGGTAAGTTGTAGATTTTTTTTTTTTTCGGCGTATAACACGCACACACCATTTTCTCCCTATTTTCAGGGAGAAAAAGTGCGTGTTATACGCCGATAAATACGGTAATTATGTGTGTATGTTTGCATGATTAATGTGACATTGTCTGGCTCCTACATTTTTTGCTGGTTCCTAAAAGTACATTAAGTATGTCAAGTCCTGTATTACAGGATCCAGTATTAATTTAGCATTATATCTATATAGTACCGAGTCAGGACTGAGCAGGACTCTGTGTTCTAGGTTCCTGTAAAATGTGGGGATGTCGCAGTCTACTTCTCCAGCGAGGAGTGGGAATATATTGAAGACCACAAGGACCTTTACAAGGACGTCATGGTGGAGAACCCACACCTCTTTAGATCATTTGGGATACAAACAGACACCAGCACAGGTAACCGTGATGGGGCAGCACAAAATACTTCAGATGTTTGTTTTTTTAATTGGTGATTGATAAATGGTTCAAAATAAAATGTAAAATTGTCTTTTTGCTGTTCCCTTTCAGAGGAGATTTCAGAAGTTGTGATTACAGAAAAGCATTTTAATACACTCCTAAAACATGGTATGTATTGAGCTGCAGTGAAAATAGTCAGGGATTCAAATGCCTTAATTGTAATTGCAAAACAAGTCTTTCACAAGGAATTGTACATTGAGTTAATCACTATCCCCATTAATTTTGCTCACTATTGCACCAACTGTAGAATACATTCAATATTCTGGGTTGCTAGTTCACTTAGTGGAAAGATCAACTCACCATTTCATCTATGTGATGCCCCTCTATGATGTTGTAAAATACTGGGCTCAAATGCTCTGCAGGCTGTGATGAGCTGTACTGCAGAGCCCGCTGCCGTCCACTGCAGCAGGCTCCACTCTGAGTGGCATCAGTCTGACAGTGGATATGTCACAGAGAGCACTGGTTACATTTACTAAAAACTTGACATTCGGGCAAGCCTCCGCCACATCACTCTGTGATCAGGACCAGGAACACAAAATTGGCATTTTGGTGCTTTTATCCTGCAGGACAAAGCACCATCCAGTGTTAAGTAGTTTAGCTTTTGTCTCAGACAACATGGACACATTTTTTTAGGAATAGTTTGTTGCTAGCTATCCACTGTTCAACTCTAAAAAACTGGTCTTGTAGTATGGTTTCCATTTGCGATAGTTATGTCCTGTCTTGTATGAATGATGATTTCATCAGTATAAATATGCACATCTGCCATATTGCTCACTGAGTGTAGATCATGCCTAAATTGTGAAAATAGTAGGGTACCAAGGTCCTTTGGCAATGGATGGAAAGAAGTGTTCCATTAGATTGAGTAGGAACAAAACCTTCATCTTTTCAACATCCTGTCCACTGTCCCTTTTGTATTGACTGTTCAGTAACTGGACTTAATGCAAAAGATTGTGTCACATAGCCTTTTGTTATGCAGATTGTAAATGTCTATATAAGACACTGTTGTGAATAAAAATTTATAGTTGATTATAAAGAATAATATAGCATGAGTGTTTTGTAACTTTATTATTTTTGCCTAACCTGCATATTATCTTCCAAATAATTAAGTTAAAAACATTCCCTAGCCTAGGGTCCCAGAAGTGTTGGAAATAATTTTTTACCAGCCCCATAGCCTCAACATCATGTCATTATTTTCTTGAACATAAAAGGGAAAACCATGCATTTTAAAGCACATTTCACAAGTATATTATTTATAGATAAGACACATATGAACATACATAGGGGTTTGTAAATAAAGAGCAAATTCTGGTGCAAAATCCAGCTATTAACACACAATCTGGCAGCCACATGCATATTAAAATCCAGCTAATCAAACACACTGCCAGTCACAGGTGTAGCAAAATGCAGCTAATAACACAGAGTCCCGGAATCCCCGGTGCATAGCCACGAATGGAGAATGGAGACTCTGGGGCTAAAGTACAGGGAGTGCAGAATTATTAGGCAAATGAGTATTTTGACCACATCATCCTCTTTATGCATGTTGTCTTACTCCAAGCTGTATAGGCTCGAAAGCCTACTACCAATTAAGCATATTAGGTGATGTGCATCTCTGTAATGAGAAGGGGTGTGGTCTAATGACATCAACACCCTATATCAGGTGTGCATAATTATTAGGCAACTTCCTTTCCTTTGGCAAAATGGGTCAAAAGAAGGACTTGACAGGCTCAGAAAAGTCAAAAATAGTGAGATATCTTGCAGAGGGATGCAGCACTCTTAAAATTGCAAAGCTTCTGAAGCGTGATCATCGAACAATCAAGCGTTTCATTCAAAATAGTCAACAGGGTCGCAAGAAGCGTGTGGAAAAACCAAGGCGCTAAATAACTGCCCATGAACTGAGAAAAGTCAAGCGTGCAGCTGCCACGATGCCACTTGCCACCAGTTTGGCCATATTTCAGAGCTGCAACATCACTGGAGTGCCCAAAAGCACAAGGTGTGCAATACTCAGAGACATGGCCAAGGTAAGAAAGGCTGAAAGACGACCACCACTGAACAAGACACACAAGCTGAAACGTCAAGACTGGGCCAAGAAATATCTCAAGACTGATTTTTCTAAGGTTTTATGGACTGATGAAATGAGAGTGAGTCTTGATGGGCCAGATGGATGGGCCCGTGGCTGGATTGGTAAAGGGCAGAGAGCTCCAGTCCGACTCAGACGCCAGCAAGGTGGAGGTGGAGTACTGGTTTTGGCTGGTATCATCAAAGATGAGCTTGTGGGGCCTTTTCGGGTTGAGGATGGAGTCAAGCTCAACTCCCAGTCCTACTGCCAGTTCCTGGAAGACACCTTCTTCAAGCAGCGGTACAGGAAGAAGTCTGCATCCTTCAAGAAAAACATGATTTTCATGCAGGACAATGCTCCATCACACGCGTCCAAGTACTCCACAGCGTGGCTGGCGAGAAAGGGTATAAAAGAAGAAAATCTAATGACATGGCCTCCTTGTTCACCTGATCTGAACCCCATTGAGAACCTGTGGTCCATCATCAAATGTGAGATTTACAAGGAGGGAAAACAGTACACCTCTCTGAACAGTGTCTGGGAGGCTGTGGTTGCTGCTGCACACAATGTTGATGGTGAACAGATCAAAACACTGACATAATCCATGGATGGCAGGCTTTTGAGTGTCCTTGCAAAGAAAGGTGGCTATATTGGTCACTGATTTGTTTTTGTTTTGTTTTTGAATGTCAGAAATGTATATTTGTGAATGTTGAGATGTTATATTGGTTTCACTGGTAAAAATAAATAATTGAAATGGGTATATATTTGTTTTTTGTTAAGTTGCCTAATAATTATGCACAGTAATAGTCACCTGCACACACAGATATCCCCCTAAAATAGCTAAAACTAAAAACAAACTAAAAACTACTTCCAAAAATATTCAGCTTTGATATTAATGAGTTTTTTGGGTTCATTGAGAACATGGTTGTTGTTCAATAATAAAATTAATCCTCAAAAATACAACTTGCCTAATAATTCTGCACTCCCTGTATACTCCAGGGCTATCACTGTAAAAAAAAAAAAAAAAATCTCCCCCTCTGAGCTTTCCTCCGCCTGGGACACTTGGTCCCAGAATCGGAGGTTTATGCTCATGCGAGGGTGAGGAGGAGAGGTGCTGGTGTAGGGAGCTCTCTCCCTAGCCCCTTCTCCACGAGGTGTGGCCCACAGATGAGTGCCTCCTGCCCTTACACAGCGTGACGGGTGCAGTGTGTCGCATTGTGAGATTGGCTGCACGCTGGATGTCAAGTGACATCTGGCAGAAGAAACGGTATCTGCAGCTGCAGACACTGTCGGAAATGTCCTCCTCCCTGCAAACAAAGGTAACTTAGCAGGGAGGGGGACCAACACTACAAGGTTTTTTTGTTTTTTTTAAAAATATGGAAGAAATGTGTGTTAGTGTCTGCGTGTAAGTGTGACTGTGTGTGGGTGTCTCAATGTCTTTAAATGTGTGTGTCTAGGTGTGTGTGTGTGCATGGGCATTGCTTGGTCTCCAAATGATCTGGGGCTAGAGCCCAGATGGTCTCTCACACATATACAGTGCGTCTCTCTCTCTCTCTCTCTCTCTCTCACACAGTCTATCTCACACACTGTCTCTCTTTCTTTCTCTCACAGTCTCTCTCTCTCTCTAACAAACTGTCTCTCTCCCTCACCGTCTCTCTTTCTTACACACACTGTCTCTTTCTCTCTCTCTCTCTCACATGCATCTTTTCTCTCTTTCTCTCGCTCTCTCTCTCACATGCATCTTCTCTCTCTTTCTCTCGCTCTCTCTCTCACATGCATCTTCTGTCTCTTTCTCACACACACACACTCTGTCTCTCTCTTTCTCACACATTCAGTCCCTCACACTCCGTCTCTCTCTCTCTCTCACACACTCCGTCTCTCTCTCTCTCTCTCTCTCACACTCCGTCTCTCTCTCTCTCACACACACTCCGTCTCTCTCTCTCACACACACTCCGTCTCTCTCACACACACTCCGTCTCTCTCTTTCAAACACACTCCATCTCTCTCTCTCTCTCTCACACACGCTGTCTCTGTCACACACGCTGTCTCTCTCACACACGCTGTCTCTCTCTCTGTCACACACCGTCTCTCTCTCTTTCTCACACACACTGTCTCTCTCTCTTTCTCACACACACTGTCTCTCTCTCTTTCTCACACACACTGTCTCTCTCACAAACTGTCTCTCTCACACACCGTCTCTCTCTCACACACCGTCTCTCTCTCTCACAAACTGTCTCTCTCTCACACAAACTGTCTCTCTCACACCGCCTCTCTCTCTCTCCCACACTGTCTCTCTCTCACACGCACCTTCTCTCTCTCACACTCGCACCGTGTCTCTCACACACACACACCGTGTCTCTCACACTCACACACTCAAAAATTCTTACAGGCAAACAATTAAACCTGATAAAATAACAGATCTGTATTGTGGTATAATACTGAATACCCATCTCAAGAGCAATGTTTTTTCAGAAAAGAAAAAAAGTGAGATCGCACAAATCAAACTTTTTGGTTAATAATGGTGTTTGGTGGGTTGGAACTGTATGCTCAATTAGTTGCTGGGTTTAAAAGTAATTAATGTGAGAAATTAATAATTAAGTCAGCTGCCAAAATAAAGGTTTATTCACTCCAACTGCAGAGCTAGGATTGAAAAGTCATAGAAAACCTTTATTTTGGCAGCTGATTTAATTATTAATTTCTCACATTAATTATTTTTAAACCCAGCAACTAATTGAGCAATCCTTTCTCTGCAGTTGGAGTGAATGTGCTTTTCAATACAAAAAAAAAAAAAACCACACACACTTTCACACACACTTGCACATACTGTCACACACAGACACTGTCTATCACACACACACTTTACCTTTCAGGGCACCAGCAGGGATCGTTGGCTCTTCTGAGCTCCGGGATGTCACATGGCTCCGGAGATCTAACCAGAAGTCTAGCAGAGGAGGTGGAGGCGGCAGTACAGTAACATGCGTGCAGTCCAGGAGCAACACAGTGTAGTAAGGGGGGCATGCCGCACCTTAAAGTGCTGGCTCTCCTTTAACCCCTGCAAGACCATGTCCCGAAAGGAGGAAAGCCCAGCGCGTGCGGGGGAAAAAATTACACTGATAGACCTGGAGCCTCGGGGCTAAAATATTTTAGACGGGGTGTGTGAGAAAGAAAGAGAGATGATGTGTGTGAGAAAGAGAGAGAGACGGTGTGTGTGAGAAAGAGAGGGAGACGGGGTGTGTGAGAGAGAGCCAGATGGAGTGTGTGAGAGAGAGCCAGACAGAGTGTGTGTGTGAGACTGTGTGTGAGAGTGTGTGCAACTGAGCTCATCTGGGCTCTAGCCCAAGATCCATTGATGACCTAGCAATGCCCCTGGCTGTTGATAACACACAGTCTGCTAGCCACAGACTTGGCAATAGCCTGCTAATAGAACCCGTCACAGGCTAGCAGACTGCAGCATTACATTAGTAGCCAAAAACCGCAATACAACACTCCTACGTGATAATTAAATCCTAATGGCATAAGATCAGGCAATAAAATAGCTCAGTGCTGTGAATTGTGTTTTTTGCCTACTAATTGTGGAATTGGAGTGAGGTCCTCGCATGGCACCCAGTGAAATAGAGTGCTTTCCTGCTATATTTCCATTGATTATCTTGTTCACTTGTGGCATTACATTAGTGCACACAGAGATTGCTTCCCTAATAGGAGCAATTTCTGTGTGCGCTATGTTATACTTTTCCTTCATAATATTTAGTCAAAGGGACTCAGAGTAAAATAGCATTAAGTACCAAAAAAGTTGATGATGAAATTACTAGTGTGACAGCCATCTCCCCCATGAAGATGAGTTTTCTAAATCTTGTGCTTCTCAATGGAACACCTCCTGTGCTGACTGGATGCTGTTGGAGCCTCTGTCCAATAAGAAATGAATAGAGCGCAGGTCAGCAGTTATTTGGCAGAGTGAATATTATTCTCCATCTGTGAGCCATGCCCCTGCCCCTCCACGCACAAATAAGGCAAGGCAACAAATTTTATTGGATGATATTAGACACCGGGGACGTCGCAATCGAGCTCAATAGCCCTTTGAGATTGATATGGCATCTGAACCGGCGTTGGGTGGCTTGTTTTTTGCGCCCCTGAGGAATTTGCCGCCCTAGGCATATGCCTAGGATGCCTCGCTTTAAATACTACACTGCACCTAACATTTCAGATGGCTTTACATGCCCATTTTCCTTACTAAAATCTACAAATATTTGTAAAGTCCTGATAACTACATAACAGGGCATGACAAATTTAATTTAGCTTTAGTCAGCAAACAAATTTAGGAGCTAGACAACAGCATATATACACAGTCACACAGACAGTTACACACACACACAGTCACATACAAAAACAGACAATCACATACAGACATACAGTCTGATACAAGCCAGCATTTTTATATTTAAAGAACAAAAAAAGTACATCTTTAACCCCTTCGCGACAAAGGACGTGCCTGGCACGTCCTGTGGTGGAACGAGAGTTGATCACGAAAACCGCTCTGGTGGTGCTGATCTATTGTCTTCGATGTCGAAGGTATTAGGCAGCACTGAAATTCTTCATCTGGGGCACCCACCATCACTCCACAGAGCAATTTGCGGGCGCCATATTGGAGAGCAGCATGCTCCTCCAATATGGCTGCTGCCCTCTTGTGGGTAGAGTGTTGGAAGTGAAAAAAAAATTCACTTCCGTCGCTCTGATGCTGTTGCTAGACTGCCGGCAGAGGCAGTCAGCATCATTGCAATGAAAAAAAACAGACTTAACCCCTTAGTGACATGACATTTTGACCTTGACTTTCCCTTGGTGACAATGACTGTTTTTACATTTATGGGGTGTTTGTGTTTAAATGTCATTTTCTTTTCTCACACATACTGTATCCAACAATTTATATGTTGTTTTTATTGTCATAAGAAGGGCTTTCATTAGATACCATTATGTTCATCATATCTTATAATTTACTACAAAACAAATCATAAAATATGATGAAAAAGTAAAAAACACCACTTTTTCTAACTTTGACCTAAAATATAATTTACACAAATACAATCATAGTAAATAGTTTCTAAATGTTGTCCCGAGTTCAGAAATATGCATGTTTCCATATTTTTCTACATTACATAATATAAGTTATTTTTCCTATATTGACCTTTTGACCCCAACCCGAACCCTAAATTTAACCCCAACTCTAACCCTTATGCTATTTCTTAATATATTTTAATTTAATTTTAACCCTATCCCGTATGCTAAAAAATATTTAATTTTAACCCTAACAGCTAATCTAAGCCTAATGCTAGTTTTTCGCTAATTAAATCTTTTTTTTTTTAATTGCAATGTTGCAATCTAGGGGCAGTCAAGCAACATATTCAGAGCGCCTGAAGTGAATTTTTTTTCACTTCCGAAGCTCTGACCACAAACATGTTGCTCCGTCATTATGGTGCCCCCGATAGCTCCGTGGGGCGATCATGGATGCCCCAGAGAGCAAATTTCAGTGCTGGCTATTGCCTCGACATCACAAAAAACGCTAATTTCATCGCAGGACGTGTCAGGCACGTCCATTGTCGCGAAGGGGTTAATTAGATAAAATATATGGTTAGAATAATGGTTAGGATTACAATTGAATTAGGGTTAGCATGAGGGATAGGGTTACAATTAAATTAAAATTAGAATAAATTAAGGGTTAGCATAAGGGTTAGAGTTAGGGTTAAATTTAGGATTCGGGTTGGGGTCAAAAGGTGTAAATGGTTATAAAACAAAAAAACACTATTTTTGGTTATTGCCCTACAACTCGCCAAAAAATTCACAAAAACATGTAAACCATCATATTTTTAAACTTGGGACAAAATTTAGACAGGGTCTTTTTTACCGATTGTATTTTTGTAAATAATTTTTTAGTTAGAAAAAGTTTTAGTGTTAAGTGTTTTATTTATTTATTTTTTTTTATCATATTTTATGATTTTTTTTGTAGTTAATTATAAGATATGATGAACATAATGGTATCTAATGAAAGCCCTTCTTATGGCGACTGTGATGAAGTGCCCTTCGCCACTTGGTTCTGGAGAGGCCTGCTTGCCAGCCTCCTCTCCTGTGACTATGGCCCTGAGGTGTATGGCCCTTTAAGAAGCTGTACTTTTGCAGTATTGGGTGGAATTGTCTGACTTTTAGAGTTTGTGTGTTTCTACATAGCTTACTACAGCAATAAACACAATATTGTATGGTTCCGACTAGCAGAGTGTCAGGGAAGGAACCCAAGATGCAAGTGTAGTCTTACGATACAATGGAAGTCCAGAAAACAGGCAGTGTTCAAACAGGTGATGGTAGAAAAAGAGCAGATCCAGGTCACAAGCAGGATCAAAGGTATTTGGCAGACAAAGGGTTAGTCCAGGTCACAAGCAGGGTCAAAGGTATTCAGTAGGCAAAGGGTTAATCAAGGTAACAAGCAGGGTCATTGATATTCGGCAGGCAAAAGGTTTATTAATACATTTCTTAATGTGTCCCCTCTCCCTGGTGCTTTACCTCAGTGCAGGGGAGTGGCACATTCGTGCTGCAGCCGTGTCTGTGCCTTCAAAGACACAGACCATCTTGATTTGTGCTCCTGGTAAGTGCCAGAATGTCATGTGATACCCAGCACTCACACAGTAGAGTTTATTGTGCGAGGGGCAGAGCTTGCAGTCTGTGCAATTTGCACACAATTTCCCACTTCTGCGCTGTGCTGCAAAAGATGAAAAAAAAAACCCTGAGTGGCAGCGCAAATGTGATCCCCGTTCATCTATCACAATAGATGATTTGAGGAATCTGGTGGCGCGAACCTTCCTGCTTAGGAAGAAGACCTTAGATCTATCCAGAGATCCTAGGGCTATTATTTGGATCTCTCTGAACACGAGCATGGTGCTCAAAATCAGGATGCTGTGGTCTCGGGATGAGACAGATTTTAATGTTTGTATATATTGTTTTGTTGATATTATATTGGACTTATTGGTTGATGCATGGAGCCGGAAGACAGAGGGGGGAGTATCAAGAAACAAGGGTAAATATGGTTAGATTTGCATCCCTAAATGCCCAGGGAATAAACGCCCAATTTAAGCGATCCGTGATTATAAAAATTCTGAGACAAAAGAATAAATATTGCTTTTCTAAACACACTGGCTACAGAAAGATATTCCAAGATTTATTGTAAATAGATTCCCAAATGTGATTAAAGCATCTTTGGCAACTGAGAAAAAAAGAGGGGTGTCTCTTCTGTTAGATAAAGATGCAGTGGTTAAAATCAGATACCGGGAAATTGACAAAAAGGCTAATATCATTGTGGTTTATGAATTGAATGGAGTTCTACATACACTGGTAAATATATATGCTCCAAATGTATCAATTTAGATATCTAAATAAACTAACTCCTAAGATAGACAAAGTGAAGCAGGATGTATCGGTGATGGCGGGCGATTACTACTGTACCCCTGATTATCTGATTGATAGACGGTCCCTCAGAAATGACGCTAACAATATGAGATATAAACGTATATCACAAGCAGTTCAGGCCTCCATGGCCAAAGCAAATTTACAAGCTATGTGGAGGGTATATCACCCCAAAGAGAAGGATTTCACTTGCTATTCTAGGTCTTTTAATTGCTATTCAAGAATTGATTTGATATTGGGAAACCCCGCAATAGCTAATATGGCTAAAAAAATATTAATAAAGGAGATTACATGGTCAGATCACAATATGATTATCATGGAAATGGAAAATAGAGGTAACAATAGAAATAGAAATGTATGGAAAATAAATAGTTCCTTATTAAATGTAAAAAATAATCTGACACATATAGCAAATCTGACAGATGTTTTTTTAAAGAAAATGGAAATGGGGAGGTTTCAGAGGCAGTAACATGGTGTGCTTATAAGGCTACAAATTGAGGGTATTTAATAAAAATGGAGGCGGAGAAAAAAAAGAAGAAATGTAAATATCTATCGGACCTTTATATACATATTTTAATCTGTCTAAGATAAATAAACTATCTTAAAATAAATAAGTCCATCTAATGATAATAAAAATAAATTGATGCTACTAAAAATTAGTATAAATAATCACCTGATGGAAGAAACAGTGCGGAATCTGGAATATCTCAGTGCTAGATATTATTACAAAGGAAATAGGGCGGACAGGATTCTAACTAATAAAATAAAAGGTAAAAAAGCAAATAAACGGATTACTAAAATTGAGAGTGAGAACAAAATATGGCTTGCCCCTTGTAAAATAGGGGCAGCATTTAATAAATTCTATAAGGATCTTTACAATATCCCCGAGCAAGCTAGCAGAATACAGATAATAGAATATTTAAATAAACTAAATCTACCAAAAATGACCATCAGACATTGAAGAATATAAACTATCCTATATAGGAATCCGAAGTTAAAAAGGCTATTTGTAAATTAAAGCCAAATAGAGGAATGCCTAAGAGCAAATATAATTCCAGTAAGAAAGCAAGATAAGGACCAAGAGATAGTGTAAAATTATAGGCCGATTTCCTTGCTAAATACAGATTTAAAGATCTATGCTGCATTCTTGGCAGAAAGACTATAGGCCATCATACCTACAATAATATATAGAGATCAAGTGGGGTTTGTTTCCGGAAGAACGCCAACAAGAAATATCAGAACAATTATTGACATATTAGACCAATGGATCTGTTGCTATATACTAGTCCATCTGCTAAAACCACCAGCCCAGGAATAATATCTGATTGGTTCCAAATATCAAACGGAACAAGGCAGGGATGCCCATTGTTCCCCCTGCTATATGTGCTGTCAATTGAACCTTTGGCCATGCAGATAAGGGAAAAGGTCGATATAGAGGGTTTTAGGTTAAAAAAAATTGGAATTAAAGACATCCATGTATGCAGATGATGCAGTGGCGTAGCGTGGGGGGTGCAGGGGGGGCCGGCCGCACCGGGCGCAATATCTGGGGGGGCGCACTAGCCCTATGCGGCCGCGTGGCCGCCAGGGCCGTCTTTAACGCGGGGCAAAAGGGGCAGCTGCCCTGGGCCCATTTACTCCTGGGGGGCCCCAAGGCAGCTGTCCCGTGGGCCCCCAGCCCCTGCTGCCGCGTTCACAGCGCATTGCGCTTGTGAACGCTTTTTTCCGGCAAGCCGCATCCGATGGATGCGACGGCCGGAAAAAAAAAAAAAACTGACGCCGGATGTGACGTCGCGTCACATCCGGTGTCTGCTTCCCTCCTCCGTGCAAGAGGGAAGACTGCACGGAGGAGACATCCGGCGGGGGACACGGAGCCGCTTCATGTAAGTACGGGGGGGGGGGGCTGGCTGGCACAATATTCCTGGTATCTGACTGGCACTATATAACTGGGCATCTGATTGGCACTATATTACTGGGTATCTGATTGGCACTATATTACTGGGTATCTGATTGGCACTATATTACTGGGTATCTGATTGGCACAATATTACTGGGTATCTGATTGGCACTATATTACTGGGTATCTGATTGGCACTATATTACTGGACATCTGATTGGCACTATATTACTGGACATCTGATTGGCACTATATTACTGGGTATCTGATTGGCACTATATTACTGGGTATCTGAATGGCACTATATTACTGGGTATCTGGCACTATATTACTGGGTATCTGGCACTATATTACTGGGCATCTGATTGGCACAATATTACTTGGTATCTTATTGGCACTATATTACTGGGTATCTGATTGGCACTATATTACTGGACATCTGATTGGCACAATATTACTGGGCATCTGACTGGCACTATATTACTGGGTATCTGATTGGCACAATATTACTGGGTATCTGATTGGCACTATATTACTGGGTATCTGATTGGCACAATATTACTGGGTATCTGATTGGCACTATATTACTGGGTATCTGAATGGCACTATATTACTGGGTATCTGATTGGCACAATATTACTGGGCATCTGATTGGCACTATATTACTGGGCATCTGATTGGCACTATATTACTGGGCATCTGATTGGCACTATATTACTGGGTATCTGATTGGCACTATATTACTTGGCATCTGATTGGCACTATATTACTGGGCATCTGATTGGCACTATATTACTGGGTATCTGATTGGCACTATATTACTTGGCATCTGATTGGCACTATATTACTGGGCATCTGACTGGCACTATATTACTGGGCATCTGGCTGGCACAATAATACTGGGCATCTGACTGGCACAATAATACTGGGCATCTGACTGGCACTATATTACTGGGCATCTGGCTGGCACAATAATACTGGGCATCTGACTGGCACAATAATACTGGGCATCTGACTGGCACTATATTACTGGGCATCTGGCTGGCACAATAATACTGGGCATCTGGCTGGCATAATATTACAGGCATCTGGCTGGCACTATATTACTGGGCTCTGACTGGCACAATATTACAGGCATCTGACTGGCATAATATTACAGGCATCTGACTGGCACAATATTACAGGCCTCTGACTGGCACAATATTCCTGGCCTCTGACTGGCACACTATTACAAGCATCTGACTGGCATAATATTACAGGCATCTGACTGGCATAATATTACAGGCATCTGACTGGCACAATATTACAGGCATCTGACTGGCACAATATTCCTGGCCTCTGACTGCACACTATTACAGGCATCTGACTGGTATAATATTACAGGCATCTGACAGGCACCATATTCCTGGGCTCTGACAGGCACAATATTCCTGGGCTCTGACAGGCACAATATTCCTGGTATCTGACTGGCACAATATTATTGGTATCTGACTGGCACAATATTACTGGTATCTGACTGGCACATTATTACTGGGCTCTGACTGGCACAATATTGCAGGCATCTGACTGGCACAATATTGCAGGCATCTGACTGGCACAATATTACTAGGCTCTGACTGGCACAATATTACTGGGCTCTGACTGGCACAATATTACTGGCATCCGAAAGTTACAATATTACTGGCATCTGAATGGCACAACAATTATGGCATATGTGTGTGTGTGTGTGGGGGGGGGGGGGGGGGGTAACATTAGAGGTACAGGATTGAGGAAGTTGGCTCCATCTAGCCCAGTCTTGGATCATCTCCAGGGTATGGTTCCATTTTGATGTTTAGTTTTTGTTCTTGATATTGTTTGTCGTTTACGATGGTTGTGAGACGACATATAATAGCATGGCCCATGCTAGGTTACTACATGTGTATATTTGTATTCATAGACCTGCTGAAAATGTGGAGAATGTGTGTAATGCATGTTCGCACTCAATAAAGTGTTGGAAAATAAACTTGTATTTAGATGCATTTTACTTTAATTACATAAGTATTTTCATAACAAACAATACATGTGCTTGGGGGGTAAGGGTTTCTTTAACTAATCTAGTAGAAGAGACTCGAGTGCTAAAATCCACGGGTTAGGGGGCGCAAATTACTTGCCTTGCCCCGGGTGCTGACAACCCACGCTACGCCACTGAGATGATGTTCTAATATCCTAAACGAATCCAGTCATATTGGCTGAGGCACTCATGAAAGTGATCGAAAAATTCGGAGAACTATCTAATTATAAATTAAATATAAAAAAAAATGTTGGCATTACCCATAAACACAGAGGAAGAAGAACTATCACAGTTTAAGAAGAGATATCTTTTTATATGGACGCAAAAAGAGATTAATTATTTAGGGATAAAAACAACAACACTCATAGTGAAATAATAGAATCAGATTTACTGATATTGGTGAGGCAGATAAATAGAAGGCTGGTAGAGGGGAAAAATAAAGAAACATCCTGGTGGGGGAGAGTTAATGTAATCAAATCGTATATTCTACCTAAGTGGTTAAATCTATTCAGGCTCATACCCCTCAGAGTCCCAGATTCCTGGTTGGAAATGATCCAAATGACATTTACAAAATATGTTTGGCAAGGGAAAAAGCCCAGAATAAGTCTATATACGTTATCTCAAAAAAATCAAGAGAAGAGGATTAGGGCTACCAAATATAAGGCAGGGCTCGACAAACCCCGGGCGCTTAAGCCTAGCACCCGGGTGCCGTTACCCTCATGTTCTCCTTTCCGTTGCCATTCGTTTGTTGTTGTTTTATTACCCCCTTGCGCAACGCGTGTGTGAGTGATGGGTGTCGTCGCTTGACAATCCAGCACTCAGCCATAAGAGGAATGAAGATCAGCTGCAGTACAGTTCCTCTGCAATGAGGTAAAGCAGCAGGGAGGGGGAACATTCGTGCTGCAGCCGATCTTCATTGCTCTTTCGGCTGTCAAGTGACGACACCTAGCACTCACACAAGTTAAGAAAGAAAAAAAAAACTGTATGTGTGTGGTGTATATGTGTGAGGTGTTTATGTGTGAGGTGTATATGTGTGAGGTGTAAATGTGTGTGGTGTATATGTGCATGAGTTAGGTGGGTGTATGTGAAGTGGGTGTGTATGTGAAGTAGGGGTGTGTGTATGTGAAGTAGGTGTGTGTGTGTATGTGAAGTGGGTGAGGGGGTGTATATGTGAAGTGGGTGGGGGTGGGGGTGTGTGTGTATATGTGGTGGGTTGGTGTGTGTGTGTGTGTGTTTATGAACTGCGTGTATGTTTGCGTAATTGTCTGGCTCCTAAAATATGTTGCTGGCTCCTAAAATCAAATTTGTCAAGCCCTGATATGAGGCAATACTTCTATGGCAAAGATGTTAAACCACCTAATGTGCACTGAGAGACAGAACACAGATAGAGAGGACTGGTACCATCTAGAGATGGAGGCAGTGCAAGCCGTAGAACTCTCCACTATTATCTGGACAAAAAATTGTGAAACTAAAGTCTCAAATTCCCTTATATTAGCTTAAAACTGGTATTATGGTTTGATTAGCCTATAGGGTTAAAATTAAATAATTTTTAGCATAAGGGATAGGGTTAAAATTAATTAATTAATATTAAAATACATTAAGGGATAGTATAAGGGTTAGAGTTGTGGTTAAATTTAGTGTTAGGGTTAAATTTAGGGTTCGGGTTGGGGTCAAAAGGTCAATATAGGAAAAATACAAAAAACACAATTTTTGTTTTTTGCCCCATAACTCAAAAAAAAAAAATAGCGAAAAATATGGAAACATGCATATTTCTGAACTCGGGACAACATTTAGAAACTATTTAGATGGGGTCTTTTTTAATGATTGTATTTGTCTAAATTATATTTTAGGTCAAAGTTAGAAAAAGTGGTGTTTTTTACTTTTTCATCATATTTTATGATTTTTTTTGTAGTAAATTATAAGATATGATGAACATAATGGTATCTAATGAAAGCCCTTCTTATGACTATTGTGTGGGTACAGTATGTGAGAAATAAGAAAATCACAGCTAAACACAAACACCCCAGAAATGTCTAAACAGCCATTGTCAGCAAGGGAAAGTCAAGGTAAAAATGTCTTGTCACTAAGGGGATAATATAAACCTGAATCGCTGGGGTCTATATAGTAAGATGGGAATGAAGACCTTTAACCAACTCCAAGAAGAATATAAGCTGGGAGACAAAGAGCTTTTTAGCTATATTAGAATGAAAGACTTCCTGAGAAAAAGATACGAGGGAAGAAAGAGTAAATAAACTAGAAATAGCATTCTCAACATCAGCAAAAGAGAGCTACACTGCAGGGATCATGGTGATCGTTAGAGAAAAGGGGAGAAAGACAGAACACCCAGCTGTCAAAAAATGGGCCAGAGACCTAAATAAAGATATTGAGCACGAAGAGCTGATAGCATCAATAAGGAAAGTACATACAACTGCTTGAATATACTAAAAATATTTTATAACATGATAAACAAATGGTACTATGTCCCAAGTAGACTGTCAAAAATGTATGTACCAGGCCACAGATAAATGCTGGTGATGTGAGACAGAAATAGGAACATATGTACACATCTGGTGGAAGTGCCCAAAAATAAAGGTGGTATGAGGAAAGACTCTAAAGAAAATAAAGGAAATGATAGGTATTGACCTAGAGCCAACACCAGAAAATATATTACTACTATTAGAATGGCCAAGGATGGAAAGGGAAGTGTCACATATTATCGTTCACATGATCTTAGGAACTCTAGCAGTGATCGCAAGAAATTGTAAAATAAGTGAATAAATAGAATGGCATCATATACATGGTCAGATATTAACACAATAGGGATCCCTGACTTTAAAGGGAGGGTAAGGCCTCCAGAGGAAAATAACTAACTGTCTTAGGGGCCCATGCAAAAATAATTTTTGGTATATTAGGCAGTTATAGCAACCAATGCGTCAAAATGTTTGAATTGTTATTTTATGTATCCCAAACTTTGGATTATATGGATTTAACTGCACTCATATTATGATTTGGATTACCAAGATTGCAATTTTATGCATTTATATTGGGATGGTCTTATGTATTTATTAATGTTTATATACTTTTGTGTAATAAACTTCCTGTAGAAGTTGGTGAAGCCCAGGAAGCGCTGAACCTCTTTCTTGTTACTACGGCAAGTGGCCTTTATGACACCTGTGATTTTTTTTGTCGTTCATCAGTAATTATTGAGGTGTTAGTAGGAATCCAAGGAATACAACCTTGGTGGTGTCAAAAGCACAGTTTTCAAGTTTGGCATAGAGGTCATGCACACATAGGCAGAGCCAGGGGAGGCCACGGATATTTGGAAAGAGCGGGGATTGTACTAAATCAAATTGGAGGGTCTCCTGGTGTGTTGCTCCCAGGGTAACCAACAGGTCCACAGTTTCATAGAGGACAGGGCCAGAAGCAAGGGGATGGCCATCCACCAACTGGACGTATACAGGACTGGTTTTGGATGTGGGATCTGGAGTTGCAAGATGAGGGCTATATCCATAAAACATTCGCTAGGCCTGAAGTCTATCATGGCCGAGGAAGAGCGGTCTTGGTCAGTCCACTGCAGTAGGAGAGAAACAGACAGATGAGGAGCCAGATGGAACTGGTCAAAGAGTGCAGCCTCATTCCATGCAGTCTCTACTACCAAAACTCTGTGACGTACTCCTCTACCGGTCTTCTACCTGGCTACGAAGTGTTGCTTCGGTGGTAGTGGCTCTATGTAGGTTGCCATGCAGGGCGTTCATAGCCTGTTGAAATGCTTTCCAGGTGTTCAACAATGGGCTGTTTATCCACAATAAATGGTGGGCCCATTCACCCTCCAATCGGGCGATGACGGTACAAACTCATATGTAGTCGGTGGAGTAGGTACGTGGCTTTAATTCACCTCCGATGCTCTGATGCTGTTTCTTGACTGCCCCTAGAGGCAGTCAGCAACACTGCAATAAAAAAAAAAGACTTAATTAGATAAAATCTAGGGTTAGGGTTAGAATAGTTGTTAGGGTTACAATTAAATTAGGGTTAGCATAAGGGATAGGGTTATAATTAAATTAAAATTAAAATATATTAAGGGTTAGCATAAGGGTTAGAGTTGGGGTTAAATTTAGAGTTTGGGATAAATTTAGGGTTTGGGTTGGGGTCAAAAGGTCACTGTAGAAAAAAAAACCACACTATTTTTGTTTTTTGCCCTATAACTCACAAAAAACTGTAAATAAACATGAAAACAAGTATATTTCTGAACTCGGGACAAAATTTAGAAAATTATTTAGATGGGGTCTTTTTTAATGATTATTTTGTAGGTCAAAGTTATAAAAAGTGTTTTTTTTTTTTACATTTTCATCATATTTTATGATTTTTGTTGTAGTAAATTATAAGATATGATGAACATAATAGTATCTATTGAAAGCCCTTCTCATGACGATAAAAACAACATATAATTGGTGTAGGCACAGTATGTGAGAAAGAAGAAAATTACAGCTAAACACAAATACCCCATAAATGTGAAAACAGCCCTGGTCACCAAGGGAAAGACAAGGTCAAAAGGCCTTGTCACAAAGAGGTTAAGGAAAACAAAATCCTGCAAAAAGTTACAAAGGACCGATCCGCTGAAAAACTCTCCAGCAAGAAGAAGGGACTTCTTGCAGAAGGCGAGGCGCCGGTTCATGCACGGGTTGTCCAGTATGGAGTTCCTGGAAGCGATATTGCAGCGTAGGTTTACCAGTATGGAGGTCTTGTACCATCTGAGTAAGGGCAGCTAACTGTTAGCGTGGTCGTGACCTCGGTTACACTTGCAGGTTCCATAAAAAACGGCTCATTTATTATGTATGGTTCCAACTAGCGGAGTGTCAGGGAAGGAACCCAAGATGCAAGTGTATACCTACGGTGGAAGGTTCAAACAGCAGGCGGTAGAAAAAGAGTAGATACAGGTCACAAGCATGGTCAAAGGTATTCGGCCAACAAAGTGTTAGTCCAGGTCACAAGCAGGGTCAATAGGCAGGCAGAAGGCAAAGGGTTAATCCAGGTCACAAGCAGAGTCAATAGGCAGGCAGCAGGGAAAGGGTTAATCCAGGTCACAAACAGGGTCAAAAGGTATTCAGCAGGCAAATGGTTAATCAAGGTAACAAGCAGGGCCAATGGTATTCGGCAGGCAAAGGGTTAATCAAAGGTAACAAGCAGGGTCAATGGTATTTGGCAGGCAAAGTGTTAGCTCAACACTCACTGTGCACAGAGGGACAGCCAACAATAACTGATTACTATGTTGAGGGAGCCTGGGGTTTTTATAGGGCTTCTGGGACTTCATTGTTAGTGTATACCAGCTCTGCCTCTCCAACTCTCCCATTGGTGGCTAGTGCCAGGGGGCGGTACGATATATTATAACACGAGCCCCGCCCCCTCCGCAGGCTCCTTCGCTGTACCCAAGGTGGTAGCTTGCAGATTGCAGTCACGGACCTTCAGGCCCGCAGCAGAGACCCGCCGGAGCATGTATATATGCCCTGCTATCTCAGGAGAGGGGATTCTGATTGGTGATTTCTGCTCTTCCGCATCCATGGCCATACTCCAAAGCAGCTCCAGGGCAGCCAGCCTACTGGAAAATTTCCCAGTATCCTGGTAGGTCAGTCCAGCTCTGGCTCCACCCCAGTGTCCAGTTGGTACCTGCGACGGTCTTACTTCAGCAGAGCTCCATTACCACAGACAGAAAAAGGCAATTCAACTTACTTATTGGGCACAATGGGTTCACCGGGACCACTCTCCAGACTCCCCTAAGACTCCTGGGGGTAACTCTGCTGCTAATCCATCACCAAAATGTGATTTCTTTGCCTGGAATCAGAGTCCCAAATAGGCAGCAAGCACATCTAAGATGGCCGCCGTCTTGGGGAAGACCCAGCTCCGCAGGCATTGCAGCCAGTCTTACACAGTCAGAGCTCTCCCCTGGAGAGCTGGAGGGAAGCGTTCAGTCGCCTGCTGACAAAAGCAGATATAACTACAATAATTGAAAGAGATGTACATTGCCTCAGGTCTGGGGCTAACATACATTCCTGTTCCAGGATGGAACACCCCAAATGTCTTCCCTGCTTCTCCCATCCCTTCCACAGCATATCCTGGCCATTTATGTGTGTTGAAGGTTGTGTGTAAATCCTGCCTACTAGCCCTGCAAATTAAAACTACTATCTGAGGCTGCACCCTGACGGATGGTGGGGATTATAGTCCCATGACACGTATAAATTAGAGCCAATATAAGGGCTCTAGTCTGAGTGAGTTTATTCTCAGGGAGGTCTGGATAAATACTTACTATTGTGTTTACAGATATACACATTATTTTTTTGTATTTATGTTTTTTCTATGTACCTGCGATTATCAGCTGTTCCATATTATTGGGATAAGCACTGTTTTTTTATTGCGCAACACTCCTCTATTTCACTTTTTTTTTACAGTTCTTTGATGCTGTTGGTCTGTCCCACAAGGGGTTTATCCCAATGGTTTTTTTTGTGGTCAGAAACGTAATATTACCTTGCTGAGAGAATGGTGGGTGCATGGAATAGTCTTGCAACATAAGTGGTAGAGGAGGAGTTTAAGCAATAATGGGATAGGTATGAGGTGATCCTAGATATAAGATAAGACCAGGGACTAATAAAAGTATTACTGTATGGAACAGTCTTCCAGTAGAAATGGTAAAGGTTAGTACATGAAGGAGTTTAAGCATGCATGGTATATGAATAAGGCTGTTTGACTGAAGCACATCTGCACCAGGTCTTACTATATTTCATGTAAAAGTGATAAAATGTACCTGCCTGATGTAGATGTTGTGCTGCAAATGTATCTGTTGTATACCAAGGATCCTGGCAATGTTGGTGGGAACTTGGTGACATAATTTACACTGTGACAATAAGGTGGAGTTACATTATGCTAATTATATGAAGTGGGGGGAGCTTTTGAAAGGAGGTGTGATCAATTGGAAGATAAGCTGCAAAGTGTCCCTGGACATTTTTTTCAATTGTTGGCAACTATGTTATCCCCACCACTTCCATTCCCCAACTCTCCTTCTTCCTACTTCCCTTTGTTTTTTGTTTATTTATTTTCACTTGCCTAAAGACTTTACACTCCTACCTCACTTTCGTTACATCTTTTCCTTTCTAAATTATCCTATGGTCTTCCTTTCATCTAAACCTCACTCATTTTGTTTTCTTACAATGTGACATTTTTCTTGAATACCTTGCATGTTCAAATTGTTCATTGTGTTGAAAAAAAACAATAAAAAAATAGATTTACAAAAAAAAATAATGAATTAAATTTGCCTGAACAGTTTATACCAGTATATGATTATTTCATGTAGAAATGAGGATGAGTAAGACAAAGAAATATGGTTTTAATGTTATTATGAACAAGATGCTGCAAGGACCAAATGGTGGTAACCATTCATACAACCTGAAATAGGAAAAAGAAGCCAGAAAGCTTGAGATATATACATAATTAAACATAACTTTTAATACAAAAAATGTAAAATATTTAAATAAAGCCAGAATATTTGTTTCTTATTTTATATATATATATATATATATATATATATTTTTTTTTAACATTAAATCTGACATCCTTTGCTAACTAACCTGTGCTTGCCAGACAAGAACTTGAATGTATTTCTCCGTCTTCCTTTTTTTAGATATTAAAGAAGAAGTAGTTATTTCAGACATCCATTTGGACCACAATATGGAGTGTGTAAAAGGTAAAAACAAAATCTAATGACTTTTTATTAACAAAGTGATGCTTAAAAGAGAACTGTCAGTAAAAAAAAAAGTTATGTTTAACTAAAAGACTGCGTCAAGTATACATATTTTAAATAGGTTTTTTTTTGTAAATGAAAGAACATAAATAAAGCATATTACCGAGCCCTCTTTACTTTTATAGCTTTGTCAGGGACAGACATCTTGAGTCAGACCTTCCTTCATCTGACCCAAGATTCTACACAAAATGTCAGCCCCCTGACAGGGCTCGCACAATGGCCCAATAAGGTAAGTTATTTGTATACTTTCGTTAAAACATTTCTATTTAAATTGCTTACATTTGATGCAATTTTTTAGTTAAAAGTAACTTATTTTTTGCCGGTAGTTTCATTTAAGGACTTTAATTCATTTAGCATGTATATGGCATTCTACCCCGAGCAAACCCGCCAGATCGTAGCCTGGAAATCAGTTTTGATATTTGCAGCCATTCGAAAAGGACGGATTGAGCCTTTACGAGGATTAATGATATTTTGTTTTATGGGATCTCTTCTTCCCACATGTGCCACAGATGTGATTAATAACAGTCAACCCTTTAACCCGCAAATACTGTTGATTTAGTTTTAGTCATAGCTGTCACGGGAGCCACGTAGCTTATTTAACAATTTGCTGTTTATGTGGTGTTCATGTTGTGTGCACTGTATAATTGCCCTTCCCTGTGTGATTAGCTGTCCAGTGGCTCCAAAATCCAAAGTGGCTTTAAATGCATTAACTCTGTCTGGTCCTAATCCAATTATGTTTCTATTGTCCAAAGTGTTATCTAGATCTTCAGTTGTATATAAATTATGTTATTTGTAAAATAAATGTTCGTCTGATTTTTACCCTCTATGCTTGTGTTGTCAAATACTTGGGGGGAATATTCAGTGTTGGAATATATCTTCCTGATGGTTCCTGTGGACTATTCACTAAATCTAGGTACCCAGGAGTCCGTTAAAATAGCCTTTTGACTTAAATGCCATTTTAGTTTAGTCGTATTTTACTCATATGAATTGTTTTAGTTTTAGTCGACTAAATTTCATGCAGTGAGGGAAGGAGCAGATCTGAGAAGGATGTTACACAGTGTTAAGTTATCTTGTTAGGGAGATGGGAGGCGAAACCGTCACGTGACAGTACCAGGTGAATCAGATGGAAGAATATCCTCCTGAAATTTGCTGGGCATTGTTCCAGGAGGCAGAGAGGCACATGGAGCCAATTCAGCTGCAGATAGAGTCAGGGGACTGGGTGTTGGCAGAGATCCATCAGAACCAGAACTCCAAATAGGTAAATGCAATAGTCCCTCCCATGTTTTTAGTCAGATGCCGGAAATTGGAGTGGATTTGTCATAGTTTTAGCCCTATTAACTTTGTTTTTATTTAGTTATTGTTTAGTTTTAGTCGCTGAAAACATGCGGAGGAAAATATTTAGTTGACTAAATTAACACTACCCGCAAAGAGTTATATAAGGTGGTAAAATACCAAGTGAAAATAGTACAATATTTACAACCATTCATCAGTAGTTCATGAGCATGCATTCTAAATGGCACAGATGGGAGTTGGTCAGAATTAATGTAAAAACATTTTTTCTTTTGCCAACAGTGCCATCTACATGTTGTGACACAATTAACATCCAGGGAGTAGAAACATCTTCAACTTTGATAGCAGAAAATGGAACCATTATGTCTCCGTGGATTCCAGAATGGGGCTCCCTGGCAGCCTTGACTGAAAAACCGAAAAGAAGATGCCTCAAACTTTTCAAAAAGTCAACCAAAAACAAATGTCCTTACATAAGGTACAAGTTAAATGACACGGACAATTCTGGAGGTTTAAAAAATATGTATGTTGATGAAAAGCCTCATTGTTGTATCGAATGCGAGGAGTGCTTTGCTGACAAATATCAGCTGCTTGTTCACCAGAGAACTCACGGTGAGGACTGCACACACGAGTGTGAAATATGTGAGAAAGACTTTAGCTCCAAAGAAAAACTCCTTAAACACCAGGAAACACGACACAGCGAGAAGAGGCCTTATGATTGTGACATCTGCGGAATAAAATATAATTACAGGTCTCAGTTTATAATACACATGCGTGCGCACACAGGGGAAAAGCCCTTTAAATGTGATGTATGTGGCATTGCATACGGTCATAAATCTAGTCTCGTTATACATCAGAGAAAGCACACTGGGTATAATCCCCACAAATGCAACAAGTGCAAGAAAGACTTTGACACAAGAGCCTCACTTGAAAAACATACAAGACTGCTTTTCTGTGCTCACTGTAACACATGTTTCACTAGAAAACAGTTACAGCGCCATCAGTTGGCTCAGGCCCAAGCCCTTTCTCTGTCTTCAACATGAGAAACCTTCCACAGATTACTGTAGAACGTGAGGTAACGTGTAACGAAATGTTATTTATGTCCAAGAAAACTATTTTGTGGGTATATTTTGTTATTCCAGTAGAAACATTCAGTATTTACCTAATGGATAGACCCGTTGCCTCCAGTGAAAGGTTTGGTCGTGGACACTACATCTGAAACTTGGCTGAACAGCCTTAGGACCTCTATGCTGTCAGGTACCAGGTGCTTCAAACTTGCTAAACATTAGCTATACCTAGGTATGCTGATGTGGAATACATCTTCACAAGAAGAACATTATTTTTTTGTTTGGGGATGTCTGTGGGGTAACATTGACCACACATTACTATTACTATTTATTTTAGCGGCACTAACCAATTTAAGCATCGAATAGAAGTATAAACAAAATGCACAATATAAAAATAAACACATAATGGTGTCATACATTTCAATATTATTTCTATAACTATTGTTGGTAAAAGAGAGGTATCAAAGCTCAATCCTAAGGTTTACAGTAATTTCCTTTTAGAACCAAGGAATATACATAGAAACAGAGAGAAGGCAAAAAATTTGGATACATGTAAATAAAATGAGACTGTAAGCACTCCCAAACATCCAGCACCGAGACAGAGTAGTGTGTAAGCACATTAATCGATTCACATGGAGCCAGGAATTCCAATACTCCCCCAATGTCACAATACTGGGACAATCCTCATTCCTTTCCACACAGGCACATTGTAGGACCGTTGGTTTAAAAAACCTCACAGTAATGTATTACATATTGTGTTTCTGTTTTTTATGAATATACTATGTCCATGGGCATCCACAGATTTTTTTTTTTGGGGGGGGGGGGATATTTTTACTGTCATTATGTGCCTGGATTTAGCCCCTCAGTATGCCAGGATTTAACCCCTCAATATGCCAGGATTTAGCCACCCAATATGCCAGGATTTTGCCCCTCAATATGCCAGGATTTTGCCATTTAATATGCCAGGATTTAGCCACTCAATATGCCAGGATTTTGCCATTCAATATGCTAGGATTTAGCCCCTCAATATGCCAGGATTTTGCCCCTCAGTATGCCAGGATTTAGCCACCCAATATGCCAGGATTTAGCCCCTCAATATGCCAGGTATTGCCACTATATGCCAGGTATTGCCACTATATGCCAGGTATTGCTACTCTATACCAGGATTTAGCCCCTCAATATGCCAGGATTTTGCCCATCAATATGCCAGGATTTAGCCACCCAATATGCCAGGATTGTGCCCATCAATATACCAGGATTTTGCCACTCTATGCCAGGATTTTGCCCCTCAATATGCCAGGATTTTGCCCCTCAATATGCCAGGATTTAGCCAACCAATATGCCAGGATTTTTCCCCTCAACATGCCAGGATTTAGCCATTTAATATGCCAGGATTTAGACCCTCAATATGCCAGGATTTTGCCACCCAATATGTCAGGATTCTGCCCCTCAATATGCCAGGATTTTGCCTCTCAATATGCCAGGATTTTGCCCCTCAATATGCCAGGTTTTGCCACTCTATACCAGGATTTTGCCACTCTATGCCAGGTTTTGTTACTCTGTTTTTTATGAATATACTATGTCCATGGGCATCCGCAGAATTTTTTTTCGGGGGGGGGGGGGGGGGGATATTTTTACTGTCATTATGTGCCAGGATTTAGTCGTTTAATATGCCAGGATTTAGCCCCTCAATATGCTAGGATTTAGCCCCTCAGTATGCCAGGATTTAGCCACCCAATATGCCAGGATTTAGCCCCTCAATATGCCAGGATTTTGCCCATCAATATGCCAGGATTTAGCCACCCAATTTGCCAGGATTTTGCCCCTCAATATGCTAGGATTTTGCCCCTCAATATGCTAGGATTTTGCCCCTCAATATACCAGGTTTTGCCACTCTATGCCAGGTTTTGCCACTCTATGCCAGGTTTTGTCCCTCAATATGCCAGGATTTAGCCAACCAATATGCCAGGATTTAGCCAACCAATATGCCAGGATTTAGCCCCTCAATATGTCAGCATTTAGACCCTCAATATGCCAGGATTTTGCCCCTCAATATGCCGGATTTTTCCACTCTATACAAGGATTTTGCCACTCTATGCCAGGTTTTGTCACTCAATATGCCAGGATTTGCTTGTTTTTTGTCCCCCTCAACCCCCCCATTCCCCAGTACTTACCTCCTTGTTGCTGTATCTCCGGTCGTTTCCTCCGTGCATCTTCCCTCCTGCACGGAGGAAGGAAACTCCGGTAAAATTTTTGGAGGAGGGAAGATGCACGGAGGAAACGACTAAGGTTAGTGTAACAGGGAGCTTAACTGTCACTTACCTCCGTGATCCTCCGGCATCAGTTTGAGAGCCCCAGCATCTTCCAGTACTGAGACGTGCGTCCAGCGAGACGCGCTCTCAGTAACGTCACACGGCATGCACGAACAGGTGATTCATGAATATTCATGAGCGCAGTTAAAGGGCTATTTATTAAATTAACCCCTCCCTTGCCAAATTGATCAGAGGTGTGTCCTGATCATTTGGTAGTATATAAACAGTCATTTCACAGGTTGCCTTTGCCTGTGATAGTGCCTTGTGTTCCTCACTAGCGTTTTTGACTCCTGATTGACTCTGATTAACTGTTGCTGACCCGGATTGTTCCCGACTACCCCGTATCTCTCTATTCGTTTGTTCCTGCGTTCCTGATTATTCTATGTATGACCCTGCTGTTCCTGACTATACACCGTCCGCCACCTGCTTCGATTTTGCTAGTGACCTGGTTATCCGTATATCTCCATTCCGTGACCCGGCCTGTTTCCTGACTCTCCTTTTGCCTGTCGTCCTGTGCTATCCTATACGGGCTCCGCTTGCTGGGTACCCGGTAGTAAGTGTTTCAGCAAAGTCCTTGGTGACATACCACCGGCGGCTCAACCAAGGGTGTGTAGTCATTAAGGTGAAGACCAATACTTACTACATGCGGTACTTAGAGAGTGTCCGCATAACCTCATCAGCACTAGTGATCGCTCTCCTGAACAAGACCGTTACATTAACGGCAACGTTAAGCTCCCTCTTACATCGATGGCAGTGGCGGGGGACACTTTTTTTTCCTTCTTGAAAATCCAGGGGGGGGGGGGGGGGGCAAGTGCGGACGCCCATGACAGGTCAGTGTCATCAGTGTACAAAAGTTTATGCCACTATATGGACTATTATAGGGACGCTCATATTTTGTTATAAACAGTTTAAGTATACACCCTTAGCCTGGTTATATAAAATACTTACAGCTAGATGAAACCAGGACTGCCCACACTAACAGAGTAAAAGTAATTTCCTTTTTTGTGTGCTGCAGGAACAAATGAGGATGATTTCCCGTCTCTCTAGTGATGTCATCAGACAATGTGTTGCACTGTTAAGAGATCCTATTGTGTACAAGAGCAAGGTCACTTAGATTCCACACAATGTATTTTATTTTAGCAGCACATTAGGTGACTAAATTAAACAAAACTTTATATCCTCAGTGTCTATATAATAAGTGCTGCCGCACCTGTAGTAAACATGCAGAGTAATCATTGGGGAGGGCTTGAGTCAAACATTAAAAATGTGATTTATGCAGAATGCCTGCATCAAATCAGATTGGAAAAAAGTCTGCACTATACAAGCAGTAATCTTCGTCTTGTACCAAAGTGAGTTTGGGAACTAGACTGTCCCTTTAAGCACCACAAAAAAATTAAGGGTCTACTCAAAAAAGAGAGAAATGCGGGGAATTGAGACAGGAATTTCCAACTTTAAGCCAAAATAGCAGAATTGGAAACATTATCCAGTGCAGCTGAATGGGGGAATTTTTCCAACGTTGCTACTTTAGGCCTTAAAGGAACACAATGTTATATTTCAAGTGAAAAGGTTAGTTGTTCCTAGTGTGAGGATAAACTGGAATGTACTTGATAGTTCATGCAGTGGTGCATCTTGGTTTTATGCTGCCCTAGGCAGACAAAATTTGGGCACCCCCCTACTCCCGCTGCACACCCACGACATGCCCCATAACCCCCATCACATGCTTCCATCATCCCCATCACATGCCCTCATCCCCCTCACCCCAGGACTTACCCTTGTCCTTGGTGGCTAGAGGCAGGCAGCATGGTGGCCTACCATGCTGCTTGTGCGGCTCCCAGTGCCCTACGTCAGGGCACCGGGTCACGTGACCTGTCAGCAATTCCTTGTCATACTGCAGCCAGTATATACTCTCTGCCGGCAAGCAAGTTTTATTTTTTTCTTCAAACAAATCAAGTGTCACCCTAGGCACTTGCTTTGTTTGCCTCATGCTAAATAAAGCGCCGAATATATGTCAGTTTATCCTGACCGACAGCTGCCATAATTCGATAGGATGCATTGTCGAGAATATCCCAATTATACAGCTTTCACCTTGTAATTTTAAAAAGGATGTCAGTGATTTAAAAAATAATAACATTCTGTGTACTGGAGAATACTGGAAAGTATTTTTATTTTTCTATATAAACAAACCAACTATCCAGCAAAACTCACACCTAAATTATCTGATACCTTGTGTTGCGTACTCGACAATGCATATTTGTATGCAAAAAGAGTGCATGATTAATGTCCCTTTATTATTCACACCTACGCTTGTGCGAAAATCGCACTCAGTGTTAACAATTTCCTTAAAAACTAAAATAGCTATTTACTGTAACTATGTACACAGGGCCGGCCCTTCCATAGGGCATACTGGCAATTGCCCTGGTGGCACCATGGCAGTAATGGCACTTTGCAGCTCCATGCAGTGCTTTTTCTCCTATCCTGTGTCCCGGGTTGAGAGCTGAAGTCTCACCCAATCAAGTGAGACCTCTCAACTCTCCTGACTGTCTGGAGATAAGAAACCAATCCAGGGGTTAAGTCCTTGGACACTGCCTATAGCTATCTAGTAATTCAGGGGTTAAATCCTCTGACACTGCCTATATCTGTCTAGCAATCAAGGGGTTAAGTCCTCTGACACTTCCTATATCTATCTATCTAATGCAGGCAGTAAATGGCCAGAGTATCCGCTGACCGGGCAGTGTGTGCAAATCATTGAAGAAAGAAAAATGGCACATCAAGTTTCATCGATCCAAAAGTGATTTTTTTAATAAGTGAGATAACCATGCAGAAGAGGGCACTTAACACGTCCTGAGTGCAAGGTGAGGTTAGGGCAAGGTCCTGAGTGCAAGGTGAGTGTTGGGGCAAGGTCATGAGTGCAAGGTGAGTGTTGGGGCAAGGTCATGAGTGCAAGGTGAGTGTTGGGGCAAGGTCCTGAGTGCAAGGTGAGTGTTGGGGAAAGGTCATGAGTGCAAGGTGAGTGTTGGGGAAAGGTCATGAGTGCAAGGTGAGTGTTGGGGAAAGGTCATGAGTGCAAGGTGAGTGTTGGGGCAAAGACCTGAGTGCAAATCTAGGTGTTGGGGCAAAGTCGTGAGTGCAAATCTAGGTGTTGTGGCAAAGTCCTGAGTGCAATTCTAGGTGTTGTGGCAAAGTCCTGAGTGCAAATCTAGGTGTTGGTACAAGTTCTGGACATAATAATGTTTTACTTAACTTTTCACTTAACTTTTTTTTTTAGGGGGGGGTTAGTGAGTTTCTTGGGGGTGGCAGCATTTTATAATTCGCCACCCCAGGCAGCACGATGCCTTGAGCCGGTGATGTATGCACACAATTCTTTTAAAAACCAACACATTACCATGTATATTTCCCCAGTCAAAAGACCACATTAAATGCCCACACATCTCTACAGGCCCAACTTCGCACCACCAATAAAGCTTATTCCAACATATAATTTGAGTCAGAGGTACTTAAAGCAACCTTAAAAAAGGTGCTTTACAGGGGTCGTGGCAGGCAATGTCCGTGGACAGACGTGTATTTGCGGAGCTCCAAGCATCTACAACACAAACTGGCGAATCCAGATGGTAAAACGAACCAACTATCCAGCAAAACTCACACCTAAATTATCTGATACCATGTGGTGAAAGCTTGACGAGGCCGCAAAAGCTTCCAGAACTCTTAGTTGAAGTGCCATGGATGCAAACAGAGCTGGATGACTCGTCTGAGGATTTGGCCCCTCCTAAAAAACTGCCAAGTCCCATAAAGGCCTCGGATATCTATGCGGATAAAACACCAGTGTCCAGAGGAGACCTGAGGAGACTCTTTCAGGATTAACAGTCAATGGTGATGGAAGAAATGGCAGTGATACACACCGAGATCACCTCATTACAAACTAAAACCCACTGCATTGGAGTCAGTTACCGAGAGCCTACAGCAGACTCAAAAAGAGGCAAACCATCAAGTGAGCCAACTGACTTAGCAACTCTACAGAACACACCAACGTACTCTGATGCTGGACATGAAGTCAAGGCAGGCTAATCTGTGCCTCTCTGCCGGAGGTGACTGGGCCCGTCACGTTCCAAAACCATATGCAAGGGTTGTTCACACAGCTGCTGCCTGACAAATACGGTGAACATCAACCAATCTTGGACAGCTTCAGGGTAAAGAAGACTAGGAAAGCACCTCACAACTCACCTTGTGATATTATTGTTTGTCTCCACTCCTTTCAAGACAAGAAAGCGATCCTGAACGCTTCACGGAACTGGTTACCACTCTCATATGGTTAGAACAAACAAGCTCCACTGACAGTTCATCTAAGATCTCTTGGGAACAAGCATCGGTGGGATCCCCCTAGACCCAACTATCTGCTACCTGTGATGATAAACAGCAGTTCGTGGAAGATCCCAAAGGCATACCATATTCCTTAAAGATTTGGGTATTGCTTCTCCCACCCAGACCCTTGAAGCGGCCAAACCCAAAGATGCAGCTTCTATCATACCTCATGCTGACTAGGAGAACTATGTTTCAGCCTAGACTGCTCCATTGATCACGGTTTACACCACAAGAGAGTTATTTGTTCTATTTTTTTGTAGTTGTCTGTCTGGGGCCAGAGTCATCCCTCACCCCCCAGGGTGCTACCGCTGTTCCGGGCAAACAAGCAATATGGTACCACTCTCCCGTGGTCAAGTGGCGGTAATCCCGCTCTAGGGTAGCCTTCCCCCTTTTGATTTCAGATTCTTCTATACCCTCTCTTTTATACTGATTATGACTGATTTTTTGACTGTTATCCCTTTCCCCTACCAGTCTCTTATCTTCTTTCTTAACCCTCTATATCTTTTCTCTTTGCTTTATCCTATTATATTTACAATGTAATACAGGTCCTAGGCATATTATAGCCTACTATTACGAAATGTGTTATTTAATGTTAGTTATTCACTAAACTGAGGACCAGGCATCTTAATATTTAACGTATTTTTAAGTGAAATTATTATTGGGTTTAGCAACCTTAAACGCTTTTCACTTACAAATTATTTTTTGTGAATCCTGAGAACAGGAGAACAGAACGGGAAAAATCACCCTCTAGAGGTATCTTTTTCTCTCTTGTTCAGATAACTTCCGTTCTGATTTTTACAACAGACAAGCCTTTGGTACTGGTCTTTGTTTTTTTTCTTCCCTGATTTAAGTCAACAATTGCGTGAGCTATTTGCAGCTTCCAGCTCTTAAAACCAGAAGCAATGTTCACTTAGGAGAGTTCCGCACAATAACTGCATGTTGCGGCCTCTGGTTCAGTGCGTGAAGCTGTATGTGCGGTAACACAGTTTCGCCTTTGCTCTTCCCATTTTACCCCAGAAAGTTATATCACTCAGGGCACTAAACGCATTCTTAGTTGATGCTGTCTCAACAATTTTCTTGGTAAACTAGCACCGATTGCAACAGAGAATAAAACATCCCATCCGCAAGCAACGTTTCCAGTGTGTGTATCGACCAAAGCCAAAAGGCCAAAAAGAAGTGCACAGATGTTTTTTATGTAGATGCATCCACATGTACTCCCGTAACTAAAACAAGAGACATCAGCACACGCACTGATCTTTAGCATAAAGTCCGACATTTTGGTATGCACACTGCTTCCCACACTGGAGTCAGGAATGTAAGCAGGCGTACTGAAACTTATTTTGGAACAAACGCTGGCAACTTGTGGAACTGGATAACGAAGGGCATTTCCACATGAGACTTCTTGTCCTTTTTCACTATAAGAGCAAACTGTGTGCCCCAGGAATATGTATGATCCTGAGCCCTGAGCCCAGCGGTAATTGGATGTAGTGCTCTCTAGACTTGAAATGTCAAGCGTGAGAGATAAGCGAAGAGAGCTATTTCAGTGTTGGTGATCTTTAATGGGGATATGTTCCTATAAGCCTGGAATATGATATCCAGACCTCCAGATCAGATCTGGAGAATTAAAATGCCCAGAATGTGGCAATCATACTAGAATCCAACTTTTATTTGAGGATGATTGTCACATATTGGCTAGTCAAATATGCAGGCTTTTAATAGGAAAAGAGAGTCCAGATCCAAAGGTCTCCACTGCTACAATTTACAAACGGCCTGTTCAGTGCACAATTCATTGGTTTTTGGGTATTCAACGATTATGCCTGATCCAAAGCAAATTGGGGACGGATCAGTGAGTAGACTCTCAAGTGGTTCATTATGTGCTCAGAGGAAAACTACACCAAATATGGATGTAGTTTAAATCTCATTAGAAAGAAGATTAACAATATTTTGAATGTAATCCTGCACAGCCTGAGTTAGAGAATGTATAAGGAACTATCACACAAGCATTGCTTCTACTGTGGGTGAGTGAATGAGTGACAAGAGCATCAACATTTTGTACATTATAGATGATATTCTCATGGTGGTCACATGTACTTTGAAGACATGGTACATGTAAGAGATAAAGGACAATATATGTATGCCCAGATACTATTTACAAGATCATACAGGCTACAGATTAGATTCTGCTCTGCTAATGCCATTGCACATCCTAATGCAGGAGACATGCATTATGTTGCATAGCAGATATTGAAGGTTCAATCAGTTGAGCAGATTGATCACCCAGCAGCAGAGCAATGTAGACATATCATGTATGTGATTCCTTCACTCAGTAAACATTATACGGTCATCATAGCTTTTGGAATGCACATTTGTCTGACACGTGATTCACTGCATTTTTAGGAATGGCATGTTGTGAGGAAGAAAGCCTACAAAATCAGAACGCATTCACTGCTTGAAAAAGTGAGCACTTCTTAATTTATTTATTGAATAGGATCTACACATGTACTGTAAAATTATCTTTAGTCTCATTAAAATGTGGATCTAGAATGCCGCGATTTGGATATGCAAACCATAGGTGGACTTCTGCTGGCCCCATAAAAAAAACAAAAAAAATAGGCCTCCAATTATAAGAAATGGGGCTGGGAATTGGAAAAACTGTTCCCAGTCCCTACAATAGTTATGGGGAGCCAGGGCAAGTAGACCTTGTGATGGTAGCAGTCTGACTCATGGGGATACCAGGGTGAATTGTATGTTTAAAACAGATTGTGTTTAAGCGTTACCCCAGTAATGCCGTTGATGTTTGTTGGTGTTGCTTCCCGTGTGTAATGTCATTATGTTGATGTCTTATTTCTTTGTTGTGGTGTAAGCTATGCTATCAGGATGCTGCCTAATTATCTTCCTGCAAGATGTAATTAAGCTTATGTTAACTTTGGGTAGATTTACCCTCCTCCCACTGTTGTCCTATAAATAAGTTGCACTGCTTTGTAATAAAGTAGAATTCTCTACCAAGAGTTTGCTGGATGTCCATTCCTGCGGCAAAGGCTTCAGATCTGTCAGCATTGGCAACCTTTGTAAAGGCTGCACTTGGAGGCAGAGGGGTCGATACCTGCCTCCCTCTCCAGTGGGTAAATTGCCCTGGCTACCAGTTACTGCCCCTTCAGCCTCACTTTGCAAAGTCCCACTACTGAGACCAGCATCCTGGGGGAGATATAGTCACTGACCTGACCCTGGTCTCAGCAACCTTCCCCTTAAGGACGATACACCTAGAGAAGAGGCTGCTCTAGGGTTCCATATCATCACATTTGGTGGAAAGCGGTGGGATACGTACCCCACATTGGTCAGCATGGATGCCAGTTGACTACGAAATACTGACAGTTCCCACTCTTTGTGAACTAGTGACTACCCGAGGAGATGATCCAGGCCAACAGCGAAAAGCAGCATTAATCCAGACCCTGCACAACATGGATGGGTTACAAGGTAACATGGCACCTTTGCCTACTTAGCAGACAGAGTTTGATGTCCGGATGAGGGAGGTTTTGGCTCTGTATGATAGGCCTGTCACCTTGGAGGAAAAGTTGGCATTGCGGGATAACATGTGTTTGGGACTTCGAGAGGAGCAGCAGAACTGCAGCCAGCGTACCCAGGGCAAGTCAGACTCCCATGGATTACACATTTATTTAAAGGTTACCCAGCAATCCTTTGATGAAACTAAAGAGGACATTGACACCTTTCTACAGGGCTTTGAAAGGCAGTACCAGGTCTATCGGATCAGAGAGGATGATTGGGTTCCCTTGCTACAAGTTAACCATACTGGTGGTTCTGGAGCCGCTCTCAGAGTTCTACAAGGTGAGGAGGCCCTCTATTATCCACCAGTCAAAAGAGCTCTTTTGGATAGATATTTCTTAAATGCCAATATGTATCGGGGGCAATTACGAAATGATAGACTGAAGGATTCAGATACACATAGCGAATGGGCCAGCCGCATAAACACGTCCGATGATACATGGCTCCTAATGGCAGATATCCAGGATTTTGACAAGTTGATGTTAATGGAGCAATTCTATTGGCACTGCCATGAAGGTATTTGGAACTGGGTAAGGGATAGGAAACCTCTTAGCCTTTGTGAAGCTGCTCGTCTGGCCAACGAGTATGTGGCTAACGGAGGTGTTTAGACACTTCTAGATTCCTATAACATTTGGGGATATCGCTGTATATTTCTCTAGCGAGGAGTGGGAATATATAGAGAAATATAGGGACCTCTATAAGAACTTTTTATGTGTTTACTGGTCAAATGAAATAACAGAATATCAGGAAGTTTATTTGTATAAAAAAAAAAAAAAAAAAAGGTTAATTGACCAAAAAAGGTCTACTGCGAATGTAAGTTAAATCCATTGATACTTAAAGGACAACTCTTTTTTTTTTTTAACCCTTGCGTCTTCTGCTATATCTTACAGCGGATACACAGCAGTTCTGAATGCTTACGCGCTCTGACAGGGCTCTTACTAGTGGTATGTTTGGTCCTAATCCTAAATTTAAAAAAAAATCTGAGGGGCTAGGATATGGGCAGACTTGCTCATACTGTAATTACTGTCTGTGGCAGGGAGAGACTAAAGCTGTCAAATCCAATTTCCCCCCATACATTTGTATTAATGGCACTCTACAGGGGAAGTGGATATATGCTGGCCCAATCAATAACATTTAGGCCCCATGGTGCCAGCCACAGACCACTGATTCCATGGGCCATAAATATATTTACTCCCCCCCCCCGCCCCATGGGCTGTCCGCTAGCCCCATTAATATATCTCTTTAAAACAACACAGCAAAAAGAAATGCATCAGAAAGAAAAAGGCTGTTTTTTTAAAGAAAAAGAGCATTGCTGGAATCACAACCACTAGACGTCAATGCAGTAGGAAAGCCACAGCTACATGTAAAAAAACCCAGCAGAAAAACTACTGGTGTGATGTGCGTGGAGTTTGCTTCACTGACAAACATCAGCTTGTTCTCCATCAGACGGCAAGTGTCAGAGAATTGTCACTTAAATGTAACAAGTTCTGCAAAGATTTTAATTTTATATACATCTAAACACAGTGTGGAGTCCTATCTCTGTAATGAATGTGGAAAGGAATTCCTAAACCAACCTCTGCTGATCAGACATCAAGCTAAACATAAGAAAAAGATGCGCTTTCACTGTAAGGAAAGTGGAAAATACTTTGCCTACCAATCTCAGCTTCTTATCCATCAGCGAGAGCCCATCAAAGAGAAATTCTATTAATCCAATGGGGGTGATTCACAGTTTGAGAAAAAGGTCTCTGATAGCACATAATTAAGAACACCCTGGAATAAAATCATATTCATGTCTAACATGTGAACGAATGAAAACAAAAATGTTCAGACAGGCTAATATGCTGACCGGTCCTGACAGCGGTAAAACTTATATTTATAAATCATCATTTCTTAAACACCAAAGTACACATACAGAATAAAAAAACCCATATTGGAACAAGTTTTGCTGATGATTCTCTGTGTTACAAGTTTACTTTTGTTTATATGCACAAAAAAAGATAACTTGCACAGAAGTCCCGCAAGTGTATCTTTCCGTGTGCTTAAAAGCTTGTTGTACAGCCACAAGGTCCACTAAAAAATATTAGAACTGCAATGCAACAAGTAGAAATTAGGTATAGATGTTTTACCAAATAACTTGGTAAAACAGTGTGGACCTTTATAAAGAGTTTTATTAAGATTGTACAGTTATTAATAAATATGAAACTTAAAACTTTAAAAACTTGAAACCTTTTGCCAGTCACTCAACTCCAAGTACCTTACAATGATGGTCATTTTACCTCAGCCCCATTTCAGCACTTCATCATCCTTGCACAAGTACTACGGATTTCCCTCCCCTTTTCAGCTCCTGTCATATTGCTTCCATTTACCTAAATTTCCAGGCTACTTTTGTTCACATTGATGTGAATACAACAAAAAGGCTCTGAATACACAGTTTCATAAACATATTTATATATATATATTTACACACATATATATCATGTACAAAGCTACATTCTAAACCCCAAGGGGTCAGTGTTTGAAATAAATACTGATAAACCTACACAAAAATGATCTCTCTGGTCACAGAAGTTAGGATTTAACAGGCAGCAATAGCGATCAGCCGCTTAATAAACAAAACACACAAACGTAACGTACAGATTGATTAAAATAAATTTTACAACTGAAAATGTTTGGGGTTACAAAGAGAGTATGTTAAGATTGAAAACAAAAATTACATACCATACAGTTTTAGCAAGACGCAAAATAAAATCTAACTTATAAGACCACTATTTTGATATGATTTAAGCCTACAATTAATCTTTAAATTGTTGCCAAAATCATATAGTTTTACATAAAAGCCAACAATGCATATTTTCATCATATTAAATCCTTTGGTGCAGTTGTATTACCAACAGTGGAATATATATATATATATATATATATATATATATATATATATATATATATATATATATATATATATATTCTTCAAAAAAAATTGTCCAGCAGTGAAGTTTACATTTTATATAGGTGGGGAAAAAACAACTTTACAAAAAATGTATGCTGCATTTTTATAAAATGTGAACTTCCACTCATGTTTTTGAATTAGTCTACATATGTATTACATTATCAAAAAAATTTGATTTATTAAAAGGCAATATCATTACATTTAGTGTCAGCACTTAAGCGTGTGAAATATATAAACTATAGTGTTACTATATCAGACTTATAGAAAAATGACATTTTTTTTTTAATACAAAATACAATTCAGCAAAGCATGGATATCAGGCAGTACATACATAATAAAAGCAGCTGATCATGTAAAGAGCTACTTTGTTAAGTTAAACCTACAATGCTCCACCTCCTTCCAGACCTTTGGAAATTTGGAACATACAGTTTTATGCTCATATGTTGCACAAGTTCAGCTCTTCCCCATTAAAAGTAATGAGGGAAGCAGTGTGTGTTTGTACTGAGGCTGCACACATGTAGAGTGTGTACCTCTGTTTAGAGTCCCCATGCATCTCTTTGGGAACCCTTTGAATCGCTCTGAAGCAGTACCAGATGGCACCCATTTTAGTCAGCACTAAGAAGGATCCATCCCCAGGAAATTAAAGATTGCCAAAGGTGAGTCTTATATTTAAGAAGTTATTGGGATTGGGGAAGCTATTTAAAAAAAATGTCTGCCTGAATACGCATTAAAGAAATACCTTTAAATTTACAGGCTGGGATGGCCCATTAATCTGCATCAAGTTAAAACCTATTGAATTTCTTGCAAATGCATATGCACACTTAGCTGCTGCCTTTTTTTTTTTTTAATAAGGACTCAGTACAGTATTGGGGATCTCCCCTGGAAATGGGATACAGTATGGTAAGAAGCCAAGGCCCCTGATGACAGCCCTGTAAAATGCTGAATGTTGTCAATTTCCTGGTTCATTCTATTTGTACAAAAACAAAAGCAGCAGTTTGATGAAGCCAACTTTATCGAAAACAAATTGAATTCAAAGCATAAAATTGGCAAATTTATTCTGTTAGAGTAAGTGTAGAAAACCACACAATGGTTCCAACTCAGCAGCAGGGGCACTACCATGAAATAATACGAACCTATTTTATAATAACATTATTAGACCCACATGGCTGTCAAATTTCATAAAGCAAAAACTCTGCAAAAGCAAAGCCATAAAATGACATCAAGCTGTAGTTTGTATTAAAATAAGCAGGTACAGGTCATATAAATTAGTAGGCATACAGTATAAATAAACTCAGAACTATCCTATACCTAACTTCCGGACATGATAGTGTCTCTAAGTTTTATTCGATTTCATCGAGTGCTTAGGCAGTTTCTATTCTTAGGCTACAAATCAGTATATTTTAGAATCAATAGCTCCTTACTAACCAAACCTTGTTTCATCCTTATGGAAAGTCAGGATGTATTTGGACTTATTCTTTGCATATATTAAGAAAAAGTATAAAATACAAAATAATACTATAAAACAAAGGACAACTTCCAGCAATAATATTATGTTTAGTTGAATGACTGCATCAAGTGTAAGCATTTAAAATGCAAATGCTTTAAAGAAAGAATACGTATAAAATACCATATTGAGCACTCGTTTCTTGTATAGGTGGGCATTTGTTTAGAATATTAGGTTTTATTTTCCTTCATTTGACTCACAATGGAGCTGTACACACTATACTTTATTTGTATTTTTTTCATTAAATGATTTCTACTTAAAAAGCTTACAGCTGATGCAGTCTTAACTAAACATAACTTACTGTACTTTGATTTTGCAATAGCTTACCACATTCCTGCCACTTGAACTTACACTACACTTAAAAAAGAATTCCTATTAAAATGGTCACTAATTTTCTTTTAGACATATAATCTAACAATCAGTGCCAAACAATACATCATTTTAGGTGCAGGTCTTATTGCAGAGCCAAGCTTAAACTTTTATTGGCAAACAGTGAGCACATTTTCAAGATCACGTTGGTCTCTTCTTCCGGGGAAGGAGATTCTCCAGTTTCCCAGTAAAGGTACCATTTTTAATCTGCTTGATTTCATGGCTAACACAATACCACTCATTACCTATTTCAGGTTGGGTGAGCATGGTTTATGCTTTGAGGAGTCAATTTCATATATAGGAGACTCAAACCCAAACATTAGATTATCAATGAGAGAGAGATATTGGGATGAGGCCAAAAACATTAACTTTCAAAGTAATTAGTGGATAGAAAAAAAAATATTTAAGGCCATAAACGCTTAAAACCTCAGGTCCTCAGTACCCCCAAATAGTGTAGGTGATCACTGTCATGTCAGCCAAGTTTCCAGATATTAGCTCTGCACCTGCCAAAAAGGGAAGACTAACAACAAATTAACGAAAATATTACCTTACTGAATGTCATAACAAGTGTTAAATATTACAAATTAAATACATTCTGTCTGGAAGAAAAATAAGAAATAAAAGGTTAACAATAAGTAAATTAAATGTAATATGAATGTTACACTCCAGTTGCTTAAAAACACTGCGTTTAAGAACTCCATTTTATCACTGGTATAAAACACAATATTAACAAGATTTAAAAGCCGGATCTCAACTCTAACTCAAAGCATTTGTATAAGTGATATGTATCCCTCCCATGAGGTTCTTGAATATATTTTTCTTTACTTGTAACATTTGAAACTGTTATTAAAGTCCACAGCGTTTATTCATTTGCCATTTTTTTCACTTACACCCTGCGTTTGTTTTAAAGTGCTAATTATATTACGAGCACAGAAAGTTTAGTGATGCGACGTCTGTGAGGTTCTGGATACATAACAAAAACACAAATATTAGTGACACGGCAAACAGATTTGAAATTATCATTAGCTAAATTAGACCTACAATACTGCAGTTGGGTAGTGTTGTTTTGCATTTGTTTAAATCATAAAAAACTAGTACTTTACCTACTAAACCACTTTTGTCTTGGAACATACAGTACAAATGCAGTTCTGTTCTTTTAAAGTGCACATCGTGCAGATATGGCAGGGGTGCACTTTTAAGAGCCACTTAAACATTATAAAATAAATGCTGCATCTCTTGCAGAAAGAGCTCTATTTAAAATGCCCTTAGTAATAAGAAAGCTGCAATTTATTTTTTAATGTGTAACTGTGAAAGATCGTTGCATCTGCAGTGAAACACAGTTCCCCAATTTTTTCAATCTAGGAGATGTTGCCAGGGTCTCTATTAACCCTTAATAATGCCTTCTTGTCAATGCAACAAGCAGCTTCCATTGATCCTCAGCTGCATCTCCCTGCTTCTTAAGTGCTGTCTCCAAGAGAATATTAAAAATAACACCTGCTTCTATGTAAGAAACTTTAGTGGCTCTTTAAAGTATGTGCTGGCAAAATTAAATGCATAGCTGAAAATATACATAGATAGAAGTGTTATGTTCACTCACATGTCTATGTTGTCAGTATACACACCCAGCACGTCATCAACTAGAAAACTCAAGATGCTAATATATTTTGATCTACACATTCACTAGCACTTTAGCCAGCATAATGCTTAGGTCAATTCAGTTATCTGTGCAAAGTATACCAGTGACCTGCGGATGGGAATACGGTAGTTTATGTGACTCAGATTTCCTAATTGTTTGTTATGTTCCACATAGAAATTGAAAGTCGGTAACAACTCTGTTGCGTAAAACACATTGATTTACAAAGCTGTAGTTACTCTTACAAGAGCACAAGCATGTTGAAAAAAACCAACTGAGAATCTGATGTAGTGCTGTGTCTATTTCAGCAATAGTGTTCATGGTTGTGTCCACTAAGCACAGGTGGCTGTGAGCTCAGATAAACATGTGGTGGTCTTATTGCCGAAAAATGCCTTCCAAAGTGGTTTTGTGGATCGGATAATGTAATACAGCGACAAAATGTTAAAAGGTCTGATTAGAGAATACAAAAAAAAAAAAATAAGAAAAAGTAAAAATCATGCAGTGTATAGTCTAGATCTTCAGCCTCCTGGATTTTCACTCACTGCTGCTGCCCATAACTTGCCACACTATCAGGTGACTCCTCTCAACCCTGGTCGCGGATGGTTCAAACGGTAATGACTCATCTAGGATTTCTGACTCACTGCCATCATCCCCTGGAAGAGAGAGGTAATTTGGTAAGAAACTGGTTCGTAGCCATATCCTGAATAGTTTATGCAAAACTACTTTATAAAAGTCTCTGGCCTACTAAAGCAATCCTGAAAAATGAGGAGTATAAGAATGATAATATGTAAAACACACAAGACAAAGATGCTGTTTAGTTGCTACGTTTGGTTGTGCTGCATCTTAAATCATTAATTTCAAGGATAATGTCTCCTTAATACAAGCACACTCTTTCGCAGCACACTAAAGGGAGCAACATAATTTCCAGCGCTGTAATTCCGGGTGGTACATTCTCCCAAACTGCTTTGCTCTACATGCAGACATCCAGTCTGCCCCTACATGATCACCAGGGATCAATATGGCTCTGTGGAAAGATGGCAATTATGGTAGTGGAAAGGGATGTGGGAACGATCTGGCGCTGTGCAAAAATGGCAATATGGTAGCAGAAAGGGATGAGGGAGCGATCTGGCGCTGTGCAAAAATGGCAATATGGTAGCGAAAGGGATGTGGGAGTGATTTTGTGCTGTGCAAAACAGTAAGCGGAAAGGCATGTGGGAGCAATCTGGCACTGTGGAAAGGGATGTTGGGGTAATCGGTTGTAGGTGGTGCAGCCAGGAAAGAATGGGTGTAACAAATAAAGTTTGGGGGGGCTTGAATTTAGTCATGCCTTGGACAGCACAAAACCTAAATACACCACTTCCTCCTACAACTTGTTTTTGGGTCAGGAAGTCTCACTGCACTATGTTGGGTATTCAGGGGTCAGTTACTCTTTCAATCTGAGGAATAATCTCGACTTTAGTGCAATATAGTGTAATTTCTCTATCCTTAAAAAAATTATCTTTTAATAATATTGCAAACCATATTCTTACCCATTCTGAAATCGATGTAACCCTCGCCTCCGCTCATCACCAGGACGGACTTTTGGTAGTCTGGGCTTGAGGGATCTTGCTGAGAGTTGGACCTCTTTTCTCCTGCATTATCTGAGTTACTCTCACTAGATGGGCAAATGACTTGCCCTATTTGAAAGAAAGAACAAGGCATGACATATATAAAAAATATTTTGTCACCATCATTTCACTCGAACATCAGAACAAGATCTTCGAGTGATGCAGAGGTTTTAAACAAATATAAATGAGTCAAGGCGGTGGGCTATCGGACTCACTCAATATTATTAATGAGATCAATATTATCAACGTACTGAAGAGCAGATTTGAAAGGCTCTTCATAGCAGAGTGAACGTGATAAACAGAACTAAACACAAGTCAAGAGAAAATGTTTCAGGTTTATGAAGTCTTACTTTTTTTATTGCTCTAAATAAAAAAACAAATTTGAAACTGCTAGAAGCTGTGCATCTAAATAGAATAATAATGACAACTTTATTAACATGAGGATTATTAATGAGGATTCATCGCAGATTGCAGGAGTTGCTGTGGGCTGCCTAAAATCTATCATTTATGTGGGTACACTAAATGAGGAAAATCACAAACTACAAAAAAAGGAAAAATTGGTCTGGTACTTATGAGTAAATAAATGCATTTTACTAGTAAAAAAACATTTGCTCACCTGGTACTGCAACAAAGAATTTGACGGCATCACGGTGACCGTGAAAACAGAGCTGGGCATGAGCCATTGAACAATATGGTATGAAAGTTCCTGGAGTTACTTTATCGCTATTTTCGTCGCCGTAAACCCTTATAACGCTCCCAGGCCGACTCCCACCTCCTGACAATGCTTTGTTTGCTTCAGACAGAAAAAAAAATGGAGGACATTTCACTAACTGAACAGCAGTGAAATTTACACATTTCACAACAGTTGGTGGCATTGTCTACAAGCCAAAAAGCTAGTGCGGGAGCTGTGGCAAGATCTCTAAGAAAAGCTGGAGATTCTAATAAAAGAACAGCATGCTTAGTTTCTGCCAGAAGTCATGGAGTGTGCCGTTTATCTAGCACCCAGCTATCCCACTTTGTGGGGCCTACCTTAACTTGTTTATGTAATGCTGCTCAAAAATACAAAAACTACTCACCTTTTTCTCGGTTAGTAATCTTTCTGTTTTTATGAGCTTGTATCCCTGACAGTATGATCTGTGCAAGGTATAACACCTATTGTATATATATATAAATATATCTCTTCTTTAAAAGACATTGAATTGAAGGAATACATAATTCGAAAATGTGAGCTGTTATTTTAAGTTTTTGGATCTTCAATCCAAGGACAAGCAGTATTTCGGAGATAAAAAAACATTACAAAACCTCTCTTTTCAGTTTCAGCCACTGAGTTTGGCAAATAGAAACAAACAAACTGCTTTTACAATGATGTGCTTTGGGTAGAAAAAAAACCAAACAGTTTTCTATCTCCAGAATGCAGCTTCTACCAGAAGTGGGAAAGGTTTTCTGTCCAAACACAAAATGAACTGAAAATGAGCATTATTATTTTTTAAATATTGAGCTTTCTTTCTTTGAAATTGTTAGGCTAACTATCTGGAATAAATAGGATTCCTGCTTTTTGGCAAACACTGTTGGCCAAATAAGCCAGGGCTGGTGGGACAGTTTGGCTAAAGTATAACCCCCATCATGGAGTATTTGTGCTAGATTATGAGGACACATCCATTTCACAGGAGAGGCCAAGCCAGAGAGAGGGAAGAGCGGTGTGCAGGGATGAGTAGTGTCAGATATAAATGGTTTCATGTTGTGAAGAGTGGTGCGACAGATTATAAATTAAGATTAGCGGCAAAACATGAAATGACACTAATCGCTGCTGAGCAGAAGGACTGCCTTTTAGCAAACATAAAACTACAGCAATTAGGGAATTTGATAGTAGAGACGTTCAGGAACAAACAAGGGATCGAGACTACACAGCCAAAGAGGCTGCTCAATGCCTTAGGGAAAGAGGTTGCTTTGCACATAAACTTACCCCTCAACCCAAGTAAACGGCCCTGGTGCAGTATTATGGCTAAAGTAAGACAAAGTAAGGGGAAGGGGCATTGGACAGGGGTGACAGTAAAGAATTAAAGATTAATTAAAAACCCACCACTCAATGGCTTCTAACATTTCATTTTAAATAGGCCCTAAAACACTGCAGCCTCAAGAACATTTCTAATCACATTTCCTCCTGAACAAGCTTCTCAAATACACAATTAGTATGACATATTTTCCTAATTCACAAGGGCTGGTTAAACTCTCCATGGGCAGAATGGATCCCAACAACCACAATGCTCTGGAATTGGATTAAACACATTTCAGGATATTGTGTTGGTAAACATTTATGCCTGGATCCTAATGTACACGTGAGTGTGTGTATATTATGCATATAAAAAGCAAACACACATTACCAGGCCCTGCTGCAATTACTAAAACCTGTAGTAAATGTTTATTTGATTCTAGAAATGGGAGACCAGCATTTACACTTGTACATTTTTCTCAGGGATTCTGTCGTCATGAGGTTGTTGTCATAGTTTTCCAGAAAGGTGCACTTTGTTACTTACTTTCTGTAAGAGGGATTGAGATGATGACACCATTTCCCGTTCCCACCCAGAGTCGATTGCACGAAACCATAAGTGCTGTTATTCTCACAAAGGAGAATCCAAGTTTTCCAGTCCCTAAAGTCAACATTAAAGTAAATCATGAAACAGACGTAATGTTCTCATACAAAAAGAAAATATTTTGCCATTCTGAAATAGTTGGTTGTATTGTTACAGTTCAGGGTTCTGAGTAAGCATGTTTTGCCCTTCTGGTTAACTCCTCCCGGATTGTGAGTCTTTCAAGCCATTTATTTTGTATATGACATTACACTATGTAAGATTAAAACACTTATTTAGGATTCTATACCTTTTCTTTAAGCGAAAATGGTAAGACTCCTCTGAAACACTATAGGGTCTACTCAATAAAGAGAGAACTGCAGGGAATTGAAATTTTAAACTTATGGCCAAAGTAATGAAATACAGTTCCATTTCGGTTGGTGGAACATGTGTCGAGTCTAGATGACACAATTGCAGAGAGATATCAGCCTCCTAATAACCTTGGGCTAATATGCCAGCTTATTTGCCTTCACTAGTATATATTGGCTTCACCTATATATGCCAACTGAGTATTTTTGCTGTTAATATTTTTAATAACTGTGGTGAGGCATAATCCAGGTTGTATTATAGTATTATATATACAGCGGGTAGGATTCCCTCCCTAGTAATCTTACATTGTACATCTGCATAATTAAGTATTTTGGCAATTTTATTCAAACTCTTACTACTTAATTTCCATGAAATCATTTTTGGACACAGTCATTATTTTTTTCCAAATTGGGTAACTCATCTCAACCCAGCAATTTAGGTTTCAGAGGAAGGAGAATATATTACTTGTATATTATTTGTACAAATACTCAGCACTTGAGACTGCAGCTTTGAAATTGTTACACAAATATATCAGCTTGAAAGATATTTCCTTTCTTTTTTCACCTGAAAAAAGTCTGCCTTCTAAATCAACTAGAAGCAAGAGTGATAAACTAAAATCAAAGGTTGGAGTCCTCGAACCCAAGCTTGTGTGGTTAACAATAAGAATTCTAATGCTAAGATGTAGGCTACACCCTGCTGTCCATTTATAGTATTACAAGTTTTGTGTCCTGATATTTGAAACACATACAGTAGACAATACAGGACTATTAAACTAGACAAGTTTATATTATACCGATTCCCCTAATTCTTTACTGATTGCCGAATATAAGTAGCCCTACAGTTTATGAACTGATGTGGATCCCGTGCAACAAAATACATTGCTACACAAATATTAAATGATACCTGCCTGCACAATAACAAACAGAGCAATAAAATACTATGTCTATATCAAGTAAACTGATTCCAACTTCTAAGTAACAAGACCACAGGAAATCAATGGAGATGGTGGTGTTTCATTACTGTAATTCTACTACAGGTTTCTGTGTAACCAAGAACTTACCAAGCATTTTACTGACGTAGGGTTCAATGTCTACATCTTGCAAATGTTGGTAAGTATGTGCGTGGTACAAACGGAGCGTGGAGTCCAAACGGATAGAAACCCACACGCCATCGCCAACCCACGCTAGCTGTCTGACTTGACTTTCTTTCCTTGGGTGCGCGTCAAAAGATTTCTGAAGTGAGGAAAACACGCGAGAAAGAGGTTTAGAATTAGAACTGTTGTAACCCCCCAGGAGAGTTCTAGGTTTGGAACATCCTCCTCTTGGGCAGGCACATCATTGAAATAAATAATGATTATTGACCTTTGACTGGAGGTCTCATAATTACCCATATATTCTCTCGGGATGCCAGATATAATTTATGTGAGGAATACTTTCTTGTTTTTCTTACCTCTATTTTCATTGTTTTGGGTTGCACAATGTAGATCTTGTTCCTATACCCGCACCAGACCTTTTCATGTACAACAGTCATGCATCGGATAGAATGGTGAGGACGTCCAAAATCAAGAAGGTGATAGTTGGAAAGATCCCACTGTCCATCTGCAAAAATAATGCAATAAACCAGATTACAGCTCACCATTGTGCAAGAAACAGCCACATACAAAAGGAAAATTAAAACTTTACTCATACAGGTAACAGAGGTTCTATTTAATCTAAAGTCTCAGAGAATGTTTTTTTTATTACATCTTTTTGTATCCATGACAACCCTGCTATAAGGAATACAGTCATCTGACTGTATGACTCTAAAGCACACAATACATACCAACTGCCCTGTGGAATATGGCCAGAGTCCCATCAGCTAATGCAACTAACACTATTCCCTTCACATGTCTGCAAAGAGAAGACACAGATTATTTATACTCTCGCAACTGAATATTCAGAAACAAGAAAGGTCACTAAAATCTGTATTGTAACTTTACGTTTATTTATGAAAACAGGAGAGGAGGACTTTAAGACCATTAATGGAAATGGATGAAACTTACACAATGCTGAGAATGGAATCCTTCAGTTTAATAGTAAGGAGACACTTCTTCCACTGAGCAACAGAAGAATGGACGTAGAGGCTGCAAGACAGATTTCAACAAGTTACACTAAACCCTTTCTTAAAACCTTTGGTACAAAACTAGTCACCCAAATCCATCTAAGATATATGCTTTGGTTCAGATATGATTATTTATAACAAATCCTGATGAAATTATGACTAAACAAGCAATTGGTGTTTAAAGAAATCTCATCTCACTCAATCATGAGAGCTGTTGGACTAAGGGATGTATTATATGACATATATGTAAATGAGCCCTCCAAGTGAGGTAGGTCCTGGGGCATGTATGGTTGGGTATCAATAAGTCAAGCACCTAAAAAACAAAACAAAACAAGGGAAGTGTTTTATTGCTGGAAGTGATAGATGTATCTTTTACATAGTTGGAGGGGGGGGTGAGTTGTAAGTTTTCTTGTAATAGTGTGAGGGATGCTTTCAAATACTTACTGCCCATTCTGGGCTCCAAGCCACATAGTGGGTAATAAACTGTTCATTTTCTGAGCCTCTTCTCTCATCAGGTCTTGCTCAGATGGTAAAGTGGCAATTCCATCTTTATACAGATCGCTGTCATCACTGGGGTCGGAAGAAAGAAAAGATATTAATTAACCTGAAAGAACAATTACCAAAATAGATCCATTTTCCAACCATGCTACGCATGAAGCAGACAAGGCCAGAACTATTTAAATCTAGCTATTGTGTGAAAATGGAAAAAACTACAAGAATTTAGCAGCAAGTTTTTGTACATCAATTAAAAGGAACAACTGATTTCATCCTCACTCATTACATATGTCATTGCCCTACCTAGGTGTGCAGCCTAGTGTGTCATCAGCTGTGTTCTGTACACCCAGAGGATCGGTGAAGACATGTTCGGTGTAGATTCCGGTTTGAGAAATATCAGCAACATCATCAGACGAACCAACTCCAACTTCAGTGGCTTCCGTGGCTTCCTCTGCAGTTAGTACGTTATCATCTGGATCACTGCGCACTGCATCAGGATCTGATAACCAGAAAATGCAAACTTACTGAGCATATCGATATGGATTTTATACACAGTTCCAAGTCGCCATTCCTTTAGATGTCCTCTAGTTCACTCTACCAGAACACAGATGTTTCAGGCACCCTATATTTCTTACACAACCATTGTTGCCTAAATAGTTTCCCCGCTCAGTTGAGTGCATGGGTGGTGTTTCTATAACAGAATAAGGCTCTCTCCACATTACCAGACATATAAACATTGGGGCTTATTTCTAAAACCAGTTATTGGGGAAAAGCACTGCAGCAGTCACCATGGAAACCACTGCTCCTTCTGTTTAGACCCTGTTTCGAACGTCTACTAGGATTTACTTTTTTGAATAAATAAAAACCCATCTATTCTGCTAATTATTTGGTAGGATGGCGGTGCTAAAACTTGCTATTGTATTTTTACATGGTAGCCTCTATACCTGGATTATTTTCCATTTCTGGGGATGCAACATCTGGTACTTGTGTTACAGGTATTTCAGCGTCATCCCCTGAGGAGACGCCCACTTTTATGGTGACATGTTCCGAAGAACTGCTGCTTTGAAGACTCTCTGATAAGGAGGTCTTATCTGCTTGACATGCATCAGAGTCTGGTTTGTTGCTGTCTCCTGTGGGGTAGTCAGTTTCCATGACTCCTAGAAAACAAAATGTACATTTTTACATTATTATCTTACAATATTGTCTGCAAGTTCCATATTAAAGGAGTCAGCATTTTAAAGCTACTTATCAATCCACAACAAGACCCAGAGCTGCATTTATTGCTATTGATGGAGGAAATGGTAAGGGTTAAAACATTTTTAGAGCAGAATGGTTAAGGAGCGTCATCAACAACATACCTCTGGGATGTTCAAATGTTAAACTGAGGGCTACTCAACTGTCCACTTCAACAATTCCCAATTCAGCTGCAGCTATGAAACCAACATTCAGAATTTGGTAACTACCTCCCTTGTTCTTGCTGTCTCAGCAGTGATTGATGGGGCAGGAATATTTTGTGAAGTAAAAGTATTTATAACATGGATATTCTACACACATGCAACGCCACAGGAGATCCTTCCAAGGAGATGCTTGGGATGTCTATGTGCCTGGAGTTACAGATATCATGGTGCCCGAAACAATGATTTAAGTAAACTTTTTCACACAAACAAGTGAGAACACCATTATGATCACTGCACAGCCCTCACTAATTCCATTACTGATGTTCTTAACCCCTTCCCGTCCTTATGACGAGTTAACTCGTCATAAGAGCCGCCGCGTTAGCGACCTTATGACGAGTTAACTCGTCATGCAGTCTAGCCGGCGGTGCGCTCCGTGGGCACCGCCAGCTAGTCTGCAACGGGTCCAGGACTAAGCCTCGCACCCGAGGCAAAGCTCCTGGACCCGATCGGTCAGTTTCCGGGCATGTGATCGCGGTGATTTAGTCATCACCGCGATAACATGCAAATTAGATGGCAAAGTCAGTGTGTTCACACACTGACTTTGCCTCTAATTCACTCTCTGTGCTTCACAATCTTATAGTGAAGCACAGAGAGTGACCTGTAAGTAAAAATAAATTAATTAAATACAAAAGGTAAAAACATTTTTTTTTAAAAATGAACCCTTTCATTGCTGATCACAGTTTTTAACTGTGATCAGTTTCCTTCCACTTTATGGCCCTCATTTAGTTTTTTTTTTTTAGCAGATTTTTTTATTTTTACAATTTATAAAGTTTTTTTTAATAAATAAAGGTAATTTTAATATATTTATTTAATAAAATTTAACCCCTGCATGCCTGTTGCATGATTTTTACTGATCTGACATCGCACTCTTCAGAGTTTTTTTCTGTCTTTTTTGTTATGGGGGGTTTGGGAACCAATATTTTTCTTTTTTATTAGTTAGTTAATTAGGGGGGATAAGTGGGTTAGTGTTGCACTAGTTATGTAGGTTATTACTGGGAAAATAATGGGGAAAAACTTTTTTTTCCTCAAAAATTTCCTCTTTTATATTAATTTTTTAATACTAAAATGTAAATCATTTTTATGTATAGGGTATCAAAAGAAAGCTCTAACTGTCCTTTAAAAAACAACATATAACTTGTATGGGTGCGTTAAATGAGAGAGAGGAAAATTATGTTTCAAAAACCGCGTATTAAAAATTGAAAAACGCTCTGGTCCTTGGCCCAGGAAAATCCCTGGTCCTTAAAGGGTTAATAAATCACAGTTCCCTATATCATGACAAACAATTGTGCATAGCAGAATCTGAGCTTACAATGTAAGGACTACAAAGTTGCTCACCTGGTACACTGGCAATACACAGAACATGGGAGTTGCACACAGTGAAACTGTCTAACATGTTTCCTGGGTTGTTTGCATCCACAATGATCACTTTAGTGGATGAGTGTGTGCTAGTGCAAATCCACACGAGGCTGGATAACTCATCCTGGTGTCTCAGCTCTTTCTGCTGCACCTGTAAGTGTCAAATTATTCATGTTACTGTTAAATTGAATGTTTCAATAACAACAAAACCCTAGTGCTAGAAAAATAAACCTAGCAGACGGATTGAAATCTAGATCTTGGTTGCAATAAAATAAAAGCAGATATTAATGATGGTTTATCAGGCCCAGCATTTAATGCTGCTTATGGATTTAAATGTTAATATTGGGATCTTACCTTGAGTTCCTGCTCCAGTTTATCCAAGCTGCTCTGAGACTCACTTCTCATTTTCTGGCTTTCCGCTTCAGAGCCGGGAAGGTCACTGTAGAAAACACTGGCTCCAATAATCGAGCCACCATCTCTGGTCTTTCCACCTGATAGATTAACGCCAACAGCACACCAAAGCTGTAAGGCATTTAGACATTACTACATAAAAACATATGGTGCTAAAGAAAAAATATGGTTCGCTGCAACAAAAAAACAACATGAAAGAATTGTGGGAAGCCACGGCAGCACTGCCAACCTTATTTCACTCACTTTCATTGATGTATCCTTTTCATCCAGGGGCCTTAAATAGACAGGGACCGGCAGGTTTTTCATTTTATTCTCACTCTGACCTCCATTTGCCAGCTATAAGAGGGATAATCAAGTTAAAATAAAATTCACATTAAACATCAGTTTAAACACAAGCGAACACAGATTCAATATATATGGTTTTGTGTGCAAAATTTTAAAAAGGCTATCGATTATTTAAATTACTAAATTACTTTCATGCTATTTTTTCCAACTTATTTTTGATTGGGTTTTCAGGTGAATACAAATATACAAATTGTAATAGTTGTGTCACAGTGTACACAAGTACTGATTAACCTCAGCACTGTAGATGTTTGCAAATTACATTTGCTCAGTCAGCCCAGTCACCCATGGAGAAGACCGAGCATCATTGGGATCAATAATTTGGGTCAGCAGAGCAAAGTACGCGGTGCTCGACACAAAGACGCTGCATAAGTCTTCAAAGTACACAAGAACGGGTAAACAACCAGCACTCGATTGTGAAGTGAAAACCTTATTAGTTGACAGTCAGGCCCTGCGAGAGTTGAAACTTTGCCTGCGTCCGACTAATAAAGTTTTCACTTCATAATCAAGTGCTGGCCGTTTATTTTTCTTGTGAGCATCATTGGGGTCTATTCACTAAAAGATGAGTTGTAGGTGAGATGAACAATTCATCTGGCCAATATAGCTTTATATTGTGAGGGAACAAACCTGGTGAGCATGTTTTGCAATTTGTAGCTAAAAAAGTAAGAAGAAATGTTCATCCCACCTCAACTCACCTTTTAGCGAATAGACCCCCATCCTATATGTAGTTCCCAAAACATCTACAGTGCCAGTATTGGCCATCACTAATGTGCATAATTAGGTATACAATAATTGGGTAATGTTAGCATCTGCTATCCCAAATACCTTCAGACCTTTTAACACTTTCAAGAGTTTTCTTGGGATATTTTGTAATGTGTTTCAACTGCAATTTCTCTCTTTCTAATTTTGTGTACTCATACATACTACAAACTATTTTTAAGGAGATGTATATCTGTTTATTAATGTCATATCTGTTCTTATAAAACAGATTGTCCACGCCCTGTAGGATGTGTTCATACAACGTGTATCCTTAAGGGGTTAAATGCCTACTAAAGTGACTATGACTGATTAACCATAGGAGTTGAGCAAGAGTGAAAAGTGATTTAAATCTGATTTGATGTCTGTTTAAATATTACAAAGTATTTAATATTTCTTTAAGATGACTTAAGAAAATGATGGGAAATAGGTTACCGGTTTGTACTTCTGAGGAAGACTCCAGCCAAAGGCTTGAACCCGACCATCCTCTTTCTGCACATGTGCTTTCACCTGGCGATACTGCTCCCGCTTCTGTTCTCTTCGGGAGGCTGAAGAAGCTTCATTGCCAGCTGAAATACTGTCAGCAAAATTACAAGATTGACTTTAGTGTTTAAAAAAAGCGACTGAAGAAGGAATTAGATAACAGAATGGGACATTTCTTTGCGGCCGATTCATCGTGGAACTTTGAGCGAATGACAGTTCATCGCTGCCACGCACTCCGTTGAAGGTGGTTAGGTTTAGAAAGTGCAGGGTTAGGGTTTTATATTCAGAGTAATTATTAGGCTTAATATTGGGGTTAGTATTAGGTTTAGTTTGAGAGTTGGGGATACTTTTAGAGTAAGAGGGGGTTTAATTATTAATGGGTGGTTAGTATTTGGCACAGACAGTTCAACTCTGAAACAGCCACGCTGAACGGTCAGCGCCAGGGCCGATCAGCTGTAACTTTATGCGCATGCGCAGTGAGCCAATTCTCCTGCGATTGCGCAGGAGAATTTGCTCCAGAAATTTGTCAGAACACCGGCCTTAGGGATGTGCGACCTGTGCGAGCCCACAGGGCGCAACCCCCCAGGGGGCAACACAGGAAAAAAAATGTTTGCCGGAAGTGGAACTGGATGGGGAGATCAAAAGATTCACCAGCCCTCTGTTTGGCAGCACTGCTCTTAAGCAGGAGCTGATTAAGTGCTGCTCGCGCTCCCCATGATTAGTGATGATGCAGGGTAAGAGGAGAGCAAGAAAAGAGGAAGGGGGGAAGAACAGAGGAGAGGGGGAGAGAGAAGAGAACAGAGGAGAGGGGGAGAGAGAAGAGAACAGAGGAGAGGGGGAGAGAGAAGAGAACAGAGGAGAGGGAGAAGAGAAGAGAACAGAGGAGAGGGAGAAGAGAAGAGAACAGAGGAGAGGGGGAGAGAGAAGAGAACAGAGGAGAGGGGGAGAGAGAAGAGAACAGAGGAGAGGGGGAGAGAGAAGAGAACAGAGGAGAGGGGGAGAGAGAAGAGAACAGAGGAGAGGGGGAGAGAGAAGAGAACAGAGGAGAGGGGGAGAGAGAAGAGAACAGAGGAGAGGGGGAGAGAGAAGAGAACAGAGGAGAGGGGGAGAGAGAAGAGAACAGAGGAGAGGGGGAGAGAGAAGAGAACAGAGGAGAGGGGGAGAGAGAAGAGAACAGAGGAGAGGGGGAGAGAGAAGAGAACAGAGGAGAGGGGGAGAGAGAAGAGAACAGAGGAGAGGGGGAGAGAGAAGAGAAAAGAGGAGAGGGGGAGAGAGAAGAGAACAGAGGAGAGGGGGAGAGAGAAGAGAACAGAGGAGAGGGGGAGAGAGAAGAGAATGGAGGGGGAGAGAGAACAGATATGGTTGAGGAGAAGAGAGAACAGATATGGGGAGGAGTGGGGGGAGAGAGAGAACAGATATGGGGAGGAGGGGGGAAAGAGAGATCAGATATGGGGGAGGAGGGGGGAAAGAGAGATCAGATATGGGGGAGGAGGGGGGAAAGAGAGATCAGATATGGGGGAGGAGGGGGGAAAGAGAGAACAGATATGGGGGAGACAAAATATGGACAAATATGGGAAGGGAGGAAAGGGACAAATATGGGAAGGGAGAGACACATACATGGAGGGAGAGGAAAGAGACAGGCATGAGGGGGACGACACGGGGGAGGCCTGCACAGGGTGCCGGAACACTTAAGGCCAGCACTGGTCAGCACGCTTATTGCCGTGGTGAACTCACCATGGAGAATGTTCCTAGACAAATCAAGCATTTTTCACAGGTTGTTTCACTTATTTATTACTATTTCCTATTACCATTTTATACATATTGTTGTCAAGTGTCTATGTATTGTGCGCTAGATTGTACACCTTTTTTTGCACATTTCCCACACAGTTTCTGAAGCTGTCTGTTTTTCAGTCTGGCTGCCAATACTTAGTGGACACCGTGTTTATTATCTTCAATTAATAGTACACCTGCAGCACTTTCTTTGCTCGTCCTTTCTCTTTCACCATACAATGGTTAAAATCAGCCAGATGCTAACCCTACAATTCTGCAGCATAACTAGTTGTGTTTCCTACACTTAAAGGGCTCAGGCCTCAAGAAAAACATCCGGAGGAACTAGTCTCTTAACAGCATCTTGACAGACATACCACTTCTGCCCCAATGTATCATTAACAGGAAATGTGGGATCTTTAAACGTTGGTTGTGATGGATTAATGTTTCAATTTTACCATTTTGCCCCAAAGTGGTCTTCTATAAATGGACCCCAATTAGCTTGTTAAAATTACAAAAATAAGCTGATATTCTCACGGATATCAGTCTTAAAAAACAAGGTTTTTGCGACATTAATAATCCTACAGATTACAATCCACATTACGGGAAATACTGACTTCTACAGAGCCATTTCTCTGCTTTATTTATAATGGCAGAAAGTGGGTCTTTCCAGATATCACTTCCTGTGTCTGCAGCTCTGTGAGAGGAAAAGCAGGGTTTTTACGGAAGCCAACTCACTCATCACTGAGGAAGTCGAACGCTTTTGATTTATCAATTGGAAGTTTGGATAAGGCACTGCTCTTCTTCTTCACAGATGGTGTGATATGGGAGGTTGGTGCATTGTACTTCACGTTGACCGGGAGGTCGGGTTTTTTAGAAGCTGTTGCGGATGAACTGAACAGCCGACTAAAACTAAAAGCAGAAAAGAAAATAACCGTAAAGAACACCTCAGACAAAACAATTCAGACAAAATAACTAATTAATTAGTGTAAACAAACAGCATCACAAGTGCATTTTTGAACTACAACTACCATAATCATCCAACAGTTGAGGAATTATATTTAGTTCAAGAAAGGTAAGGGGCTTTAAATTGCATTCCCTATTTTTAAAGGACAACATTTCTCGCGGTATAACCTTAATTAATTTTCAATAGTTCGTGTAAAATTCTGATTTTCCACGATAAACCATTTCCTCCCCCTCGACTAATCTGGGGCTTTGCGTGAGAATGGAGATAATGTAAACAAGTTCAGGGCCTAACTATAACCCTCTCCAAATCCTTACACTTATTCATTATGGTCTGAAATCTGATCTATTCTCCACTTCAAGGCAATTCTCTCGTACTCCTTTCTGGACAGTGGGGTTAGGTTATTTTAAACAATGTTTCCTCTCTGCTCTCACACTTACAACTGCCAAATGCTTGACCTCTTCTTTTCCTGCATGGCTGGGTTTTCTCTTGATGCTCTGCAATACAAAGAAAAGAAACAAAAAAAATTAAAACGAGGAATGGTTAATTAAAATCAAAACATTGTATGGCCAAAAATGAATGTTTTGATAGCACAGCAATATAAACAAGATCACTATTATTTATTTGTGTTCAGATATGTGGGATTTTTCAAATATGCTATTTTGGTTATAAAAATTTAAATCATTTACTGCAATACATTTCTATGTTGAGAATTGCGGGTTCTAGAATTGTGCCATATATTTTATGTTTAAAGAGAAAGTAATTCCAACATTTTAAAACCCTTAATATGTGCTTCTTGCTTATGGTGATTTGGTTACTTTTTTAAACTATGTTTCTATGATGTTTCATTTAGAATTTAAGAAAGAAACTAGGCAATAAGAGATTAGCATCTTGGAAGTTGTGCTCAAGGGTATGCTTTGCCACATACAGCCACACCAACCCAGGCTAGCCTTTGTTAATGGAGTGCTGTGAGTATGGTGATTAACCACTGTATTACACTGTCCAGAAGAGGACTGAAAGCAACCTGGGCTCTCAAACATGGAGATCATAGAATTTTTAAATGAATGTTTGTACCAATTTTACAGATGCAGTTAATGTGACTACAAGTAGTACACTGTAGTAGACAGTATCTATGGTTAGCGATCAGCCAATGAAAGATGAAATATGCCACAAAGCAACTACAGTTTCCATAATGCTCTGGCAATAATATGCTGCACACGGGTATTTTGTATGACATCATAATGCATCTGTTACAGCAGACCTATTACTGCTCTCTATGCAGCTTGTGACCCCATGTGATTTTGGGATCTTTATGTAGATAATGCTTCTTAACCCCTTAGTGACAAGACATTTTCACCTTGACTTTCCCTTGGTGACAATGGCTGTTTTGACATTTCTGGGGTGTTTGTGTTTAGCTGCAATTATCTTCTTTCTCACATACTGTACCCACACAAATTATATGTTGTTTTTATCGTCATAAGAAGGGCTTTCATTAGATACCATTATGTTCATCATATCTTATAATTTACTACAAAAAAAAAATCATAAAATATGATGAAAAATGTAAAAAAAAAAAAAAACACTTTTTCTAACTTTGACCTAAAATATAATTTAGACAAATACAATCATTAAAAAAGACCCAGTCTAAATAGTTTCTAAATGTTGTCCCGAGTTCAGAAATATGCATGTTTCCATATTTTTCGGTATTTTTTTGTGAGTTATGGGGCAGAAACCAAAAAATAGTGTTTTTTGCCTATATTGAACTTTTGACCCCAATCCGAACCCAAAATTGAACCTTAACACTAAATTTAACCCCAAATCTAACCCTGATGCTATCCCTTAATATATTTTAATTTTAATTTCATTTTAACCCTATCCTTTATGCTAAAAATTATTTAATTTTAACCCTATAGGCTAATCTAACTATATAACCAGTTTTTAGTTAATTAAATATTTATTTAAATTTTTTCCCATTGCTATGCTACTTAACTACCACTAGGGGCAGTCAAGTAGCATATTCAGAGCGACGGAAGTGAAGTTACTTTCACTTCCGAAGCTCAGACCGCCAGAGGGCATAGCCATATTGACGGAGCAGCTCCGTGGGGCTATTGCCTCCACATCGAGGCAATAGACCAGCACCGTTAAATTCACCTGGATTCACCGCAGGACGTGCCAGGCATGTCCATTGACAGGAACGGAGTTCCCGGCAGGACGTGCCTGACACGTCCATTGTCGCGAAAGTGTTAAAGTTTTCCACCCTGAAACTGTCTGGATCTAATTTTAAAGCACTGGGCTCCATGTAGTGATCAAATAATATAAAGCAGCAAATTAATAAAACATACCTGGTTTCTGTCATTCATTAAATGCCCTCATTTAATATACTTTTGAAAATGATTGAAATAATGATTTTAGCACAACACACACACACACATATATATATATATATATATATATATATATATATATATATATACACATACACACATTTATATATATATATATATATATATATATATATATACATACAAATAAATAAGATAACCGTTTATAATATTCATATTAGCTGAAAGGTTCCCACGCCTTGGTAGTAAATTATACATGACAGTGTACGGTTTTTGGCATGATGAGTAGGAACCTTCTCTAACACACTGCAGGAAATAAGGACAGCAACAGATTTCCCTCTTGCTAAGGTGGTGTACATAAGAGAATATTAAAGCACATTCCATTTAAAAGGAAGCCAGTGTTAAAAACATGCCCTCTGTATCCTAAGTAAACCCGATGTGTATCTTAATAGGTTCACAGCTGAGACACAGCATGATGGGAGATTGGTGCACACTGGCACAGCCAATCAAAGCAGAGGCTCGCCCCGCTCGTCTGATCAAAGTCTGTAGCATGTAGTTTCTGCATGGGATCAGCAAAGGGGACCTAGAACTATATTAGAAGCACAAGTGCAAAATAAAGTTTAGTTACCTTTTAACAGGCAATTTGCCTTTTAACAGTGCCTCCCTTTAAGAAACTGTTGGAAATATGTGATTGTGTACCTTATCATTTCTGTCCATCGCACAGCCTCCTGGAGCTCCATTAATCTTTCCTTATACTGGTTTCTCTCCATCAACACTCGGGCCATTTCCACTCGTGTAAACCTCTTCCTCTGTGCAGTTGGTACATCGCTCTTTAATGAAAGAGAAGATAATATAATATAACAGGGAGCAAGAGGTTTTGGAATCTTGGAATGCAAAAAATTAAAACTAATAAAATATCCAAGTTTAGAACTGGAAAGAGAATCTTGGTGACCCATATAATAAGGACTAGTAAATTATTGGACATTAATGTCTTGGAGAAAGAGACCCTTTTTCTGGGTTCTTCAGGCAGAGATGTTTTCTAGCTTGGAATTGTTTCTGATCCAGGACTGGGAAAATGATAAAATCTGACAACTTACATCCTCCTCATCTTTGCCTCGTAGCCGTGCTTCTTCCGTCTCTGCCTTTGCCCTGAAAGAGTAGAACAGGCTAATAACTAAGAATAAACTGCATTGCTTTTACACTAAAAACAATATTGCCAGAAATCAGAAATGTGCACAGAATTAATCCTAGATCCAGCGGATGTGATCATATTAGAGCCTACTTCAGGCAGGTACCATAACCAATACATTTAAGTTAAAAGTTTACTTGTGAATAACTGATTAGGATCTTGCTGAAACATTAAGTCATATGTTAGGCAGACAGAACATTTCCTATAGCAACAAAATAATACAAATTGTTCTACATGGTAAGTATGCACCACATGCATTAACACATAATACACACATATCACACACACACACACACACACTCACACTCATACAGTGTGCATACAGACATTTATTTTACACACATTTTCACTGCAAAAAACATATTCATGCTGCACACTGGACTCTGCTGTATGACACTGTGATGTATCTGTAATACAAACGTAGCCAAAGACTGTTGGCAACAGTTGGCTACAGGATCCTGACCAGACGAGGTTCACTCTGTGTTGGTTAAATAAATAAATGGTTCATCCAGTGTCTCTTGTTGCCATATTGACAACACAAATAATAATTTGCGGGTAGGTAGTAAACTCTGCACACCCATATTAATGGAATTTGTAAATACCCCTCCCTCTCTCCTCTGTTTGCATCTCTCTATGTTTATTGAGATTTCCATCCCTCTCCTTTATTTATGGTGGAGAACCTTTGTACACTTTACCCTCTGTATTCACCTAGGTGTGAATGTTAATGTTGTGTAATGTTTGAGCCAGTACATTACTATAAAAAGTTTTTTAAAATAATATTTTTAAGCAATATATTGCTGTATTGCTATGTATTTACCTTTCGGAAGCCTGATTTATTTCCTCAATGGGGGATATTATGAGACTATGCAAGTTGTTTTTTTAAAGGGACATTCCAACTTGTTTAACCCTTGCTTCCTTCACATGCGAGAGAAAGCTGTTCATGGTTGTCGCGTGCTGACGACAGCCAATCAGAGTGGGGGCTCGCCCGGCTCTGACAGCCAAATGCGAGTTAATCTAGTTAAGGTCCACCCTGCTGATCCCATGCAAAAACGAGGGTCTCTTTCTGCGCTAGCAGAGAGAGACGGTCGCGGACCAGATGGCTGCCTGCTTCCTATGGAGGTCAGAGGATGAACTGGTGTGTACTCTCTCACTATATTAGAAGCACAAGTGAAAAAAAAAAAACGTTTAGTGTACCTTTAACATAGATTCACCTGCAATGTGTTACAAGGTAACAGATGCTATTTATGTAATTTTGTTTTCCATCACTTTTAATGTGTGGTTGTTCCTTTTGTAGGGCCTTAACAGATGTGGCCGGAAAGAGAGAATTGGACCCTTATTTTAATATCAATATAGGATTGTGATGTGCTCACAATATGCAATATATTTTCATTTTCAAGTAAGTTACCGATATTAAACTATAGTTTTCCAGAACATTAGGTTTGTAGAGCTGGAGTTCTAATATAGTTTCTCAAAAATAAAAGTTCAACCTTCCACACATCCCTGCTGCTGCTGTTGATCCAAGAGATGTTTATTACATTTGTTTTTAAATCCTTGACTACAAAATGCCAATCAGATTTCTACCTGGATTAACAAGCTACCAGTTCAGTGATGACCAACTTTGCACCTTCAGTTGACTGTAAACTACGTATGCAATGATGCTTAGTTAGCCTTCGACTAACTGAACATCATGGGATTTGTTGTTCCCTATCATCTGCAGTACCAAGGTTAGCCATCAATGAACTAGATATAACAATGTTTAATTATTACAGCCTTAAAAATCATGCAGGCATTAAATCACTAGCAAAACCTCACGTGGTAGGGAGCTCCAAATCGCTAGTCTTCTTACTGTTAAAATAAAAGAATATATAACCAAACAAAAAAACAATCCTGTCTTTATACTAGTCTTCAAGAATATGTAATGGCCACTTTACAAACCTATCATGCCAGCGCTGATAAGTGCCAGTGAAGCAGTTGTAGTCAGTATAATGTTTTGATTTTCATTAGAAAACCCAGCAACATAAGGCTTTAAAAACATTTCATGTTGGCTGTATAAAGGTTAAAATCATAAACAGTGCATGGACCTTTAGGAGACCGTGGCTGCATTTATGCTCTTTCAAAGGTTAACACTTGGGTAACACCTACTTCTTCAGCTCTTCCTCCAGCTCCTTGTTCTTCTCTTCCAGTTTGTTCTTCGCTTGCTTTACAGCGAGCAGCTCTCCCTGGAGAACTTGCTTCTCACAAACAATCTCGTCCAACCTCACGATAAGATCATTCTTCACCACGTTCAGAGCATTTCTAAGGGATGGAAAATGACCAAAGCATATTTACATAGGGGTAAATTATAATTACAGTAGGCAATATCTAATATGCCTTAGATTAGACCAGAGAGAGAGAGATTATGGCCAGAATTACTATTATTGGTGGACAAGACCCCAAAAAGGGTATTTGGGAAAGGTTTAAGCTTAAAGCGGGAGTAATGAAACATTTTAATACACCGTCTCTTTTTTAATAACTCTTACTTTATATATTTCTATTCATCTTGTTTGTTTATAATTAGATTATATCATTACAGTGCCAATTTTAAAAAGCTTTCAGATTTTGGGATTACTCCCTCTTTAACAAAATGTAAAACATAAATAAATAATTAAGAACTCTCTTTATTGCACCAAGTTATATACAAATGAATGGATATTTTATTGCAAGGCTTGAAATAAGGAAATATTGTGCAAGTGGTATGTGCCAGGCATTGTATCAACACATATCCCTATTATAAAAGTCAAAGAGAGGATATATTAAGGGGAGGACTGGCAAGCGGGGCAGACGGTCTGCCCTTTACACTAGTTCAATGGGCTGGGGCTGCACCCCCTTACACTTTTAAATACCCTAGGTGTCCAACTGCTCTAGCTGCTGCAGAACTACAAACCCCATAACCCCCCATCAGCTTTCTGGAATAGCAGGAAATTATGGTGGTTGTAGATCAGAAATAGCTGAGGGTCACAGTTGGATGCCTAGGCCCTAGTGTGTATCACTTTCTAAACAAATAGTTTTGTCTATCAATCCCCGTACCATCTGTCAGTATATTTGTCCTGTCTGTCTATCTGTTGTCGTTTCTGTTGAGAACTAGAGGAGGGCTAATGAAATTTTAAAATGGGCCACTAAATTGATTTTGCCCCCCCCCCCCCCCCCCCCACCACCACCACCACCATTGCCAGCTCTCCCCTGGCTACAATACAGGGAATATAAAAGAAGAAAGAACAGACAGGAAATAAATAAATCACATTACAGAATGATTGCTCTGATCTAGTTGAAGCTCTGATGTGGACAAACATTAAATGCATTCAGAGTAATATGCATACACACACACACACACACACACACACATTAAGCCACATACTTGGTTTCTAGAAGCTGTGTGTTCTCCAAGATGAGATTTTCAACCTCTCTTCCCATTCCTAGAATAAGCAGGTTTATATAAATCAGTAAGACAGTGTATTAGTAAATGCCACCACAAGGATGTCATAATGAAAGGCTACAGATCAAATATGCAGTTTATAAAAGCAAACCATGACAAATACGACGACACATGTTCAACAAGCATACACCATACTCAACAACTTTCTGGAGCACTGTCCTGGGAAGTAGCGGTGACAGAGCATAAAGTGGGCAGGGATGTTTGGCGCTGCGTGATGTCATACAATGTTGTGTGATCCCGCAAGATTGAGTGCAGCTGCAGCTGAGCCAGGACACAGGTGAATTTGCCAGCACAGGACCCCAAATAATGGGACTGTTCCAGCAAATTCGCCACTGTTGGCAATTATGATGCAGAGATATACGGACGGACTGCAGTGAGTCGTCTTGTGAACGGTGGGCCCCTAAGTCTCTGATTCATTTATATTCATGTGTAGATTTCTTTGTCAGTTGGTTATCACCAGCTTAGAAGGCATCCAAGAGCCCATCTTTTTATTCTCTAAAGAGCCATTAACAAAAAAAAAAAATATACCCCAGAAAAAAAAAACATACACATAGTTATATAATGCGATCATGTGCCCTCTGAGACAACTTTTTGTTATAGTGTATATAAATACAACCTTTTAAGTCTCTCTTCATAACCAAGATACCCCAATCCTCTTATTAATTTTGTAGCTCTCCTTTGCACTTTTTCTAGTTCCATGATATCCTTTTTAAGACCTGGTTCCCAGAATTGTACTGCATATTCAAGGTGAAATCTTACCATTGACTTGTAAAGAGGAAAGATTATATCTTCCTCCTGTGAATCAATACCCCATTTTTAGCACACTGAGCACTGTTGCCAAGTCTATTATCTACAATTATTCCTAAATCCTTTTCCTTAGTATTTTTTTCTGAGGGAGATACCATATAACCCCTTTGTGACGCTAGGATGTTCTATGCCGTCCGGATTTTAGTGTACCTAAAAGACGCTAGGGCAGCATAGAACGTCCTAGCGTTAAACAGCTCACCATGGCTCCCTGCAAGGAGCTGTGCTTGGATCCCACTGCAGGGATGTTCAGCGGGATCCTACCTGTCATATGAGGCCACTTTGAGTGGCCTCAGTCTGACATGGAAAATGCCATTAAATTGCACCGTGCCTGAAAAAATGGCCATTTGGGAAATGTTAGATCAGATAATGTAACATGGCTTACCTAACAGGTCAGCACCTTCGTCAACATCCCCAATCAGGTCAGTGCCAGCAGATGACAGCTCCTCAAACAAGGATTCTGTGTTGCGATCAAATACTTTGTTTTCAATGCCTTTTGATGGGGTACTGAGAAAATAAAATATTTTTATTTATTCATGTTTAAAATCCCCCTTGCAAAGACTAAGAGGTCAGATGTAGGACAACGTGGTTAATAGTGCACCTGCTGGGCTTTATCTGCAGTCACCCCTGAGCTGACTGACATCTTAGAAGTCTCTAGCACTTGCAGTATAGTGAATGTAGCCCAAAGTGCAGAAGCTGTACCTTGTGAGCTGGAATCCTTTAGGGTCTTTATCCATGTCCAGCTCTGGCGTGGATTCAATGATAGACTGAACCTCTGATTTCTCTTCATTATCATTGTTATCTGAAAAAACAGGAAAATTATGAAATGCACACATTGTTTCAATAGCATGCACACAGGTACATCACAGCAGCCTTTTCTTTGAAGCAGTGCTCCAGGAGGCCTTCTATCCTCTCTAACATTGGGGGTTATGTATAAAAAGGCGCAATCCCCATTTGTTGTGTAGAACGACGATTGCACTTTTTTTTATAACTGTCAACACTTTGTAGTGCAGAAAACACTGTTTGGAGGAGGTTGCTGGACACACATTTTTTATACATAGGCTGCGCTGGCGCAACGAGCGCAGCCACAACCTAACTCTACACATTCGGCATAGATAGTGCAGACTCCCGAAATTTGTCTGGAGTCTGCTTTCTACATTGGCAAACGCCAATTGCGCCAGTATTTGGCACAATCTGCTTGTGCGCCGTGTTTATACATGTCCCCATTGTTGTGTAGCTTTCACACCATTTACATCACAGCCTGAATTTGTTTCTCTCTCTCTCTTGGATCTGCCTGTGCTCCTGACCGAACCTGGTTTGTTCAGACACTTCAGTCTTGGTCCTTGGTTCAGACCATGCTCCCAACCTGATTGCGGTTTCTGCTCCTTCTGGTCACCTTACACTATTTTTTTGCATGAAAAGGTTTTCAGCTTTTGACATCTGGCTTGTACCCATATTCCTGAATCTTTACCGCCTGCCCCAAGGCAGACCACAAAGCGACTACACCTTGGTTTAGTGATTGTCTGTACCTCATTCTGTACCTTCAAACCCCGCTCTGACATTCACTTCCTCGAGCCTTGTTTTCCATCCACACAGTAGTGGTGTACTCTACAAGGGTGTGCACCGTCTTGTCAAAACATGACTCTTCTTTTGATCCTGACATTTCATTTATATAAATATGGTGCTTAGACAGACAGAAGATCAGGACATTACCTCAAGTACCCCATCTTAAATCATCGGCTGCTTTGGGGAGAAAGCCGGTATGTAACTATAAGTACTGATTGCTAAAAAAACAACTGGGCAAGACAGAAGAGCAGGAACACTATCTTTAGTTGTGACGTTCATCATAGTCCTCCACCAGGCAGAAGAACAGGGTGTGGTTACCTTACGGAGAGTAGAAACATACAGTGCCCGGCACCGGAATGTGATGACACCTTGATTAATAAGGCATGGCACTTTATAAACAGCTTGACTGCCTAGACCATAATGCACAAAAAAGTGTTAATAGCAACCAGGGCTCCAAAAGCAACCATCCAGTGGTTTCTGTGCTACAGCTACCATAATTCTCTGTCACGTCGAGAGAGCAGTTGGAAGGGCTCTAAATGCTTATACATTTCTCTGTTTGGACACAGAATGGCTTGTGCTCCTGATTTTTTGGGATTACCCTTGGAGTACAATCACAAAAGAAAACCTACACAGAATCCATATCACAGGGGGATTTCAAACAGATTCACAACTTACAGAATAACATTGCAGAACAGAACTTCTGCCCAGTGCCATTAAGGTTATAAAGACTGATGCCTTTAGCCTTCGGCATGAAGGTTGCTTTATTATTCCAGCACTAACAGGAATTATTGCGTAACAAAATGCTTTGTTTGCACTTAACCAAATCCCACAGACTCCCTTCTATCGCTTGGGATCCTGTCCATATTTTCCACATGCAGACGTAAATCAATATTTTCTTTGCAAATCACCCCATTCAATGGGAGTGGAGCATTAATAAATTAGTTTGCAAAACCCATTATAGCTGACCGCACCATTTTCTGGATGATATTAAAAAGCTCAATCTAAACAAATAAAGCACAACATGTTACTAGTTTCTATCATAGGTGACAATATTTTCTGATGTGCCGGTCCTCAGCCTTTGTTTAAGGTAATTTTGGCAAAGATCAAGATGTTCTGTGCTTAATGAGAATCTTCACACTGCAATGCATCATATTTCAGAAGCTGAAAAATAACAAACACTCTACATTCATAACAGACAAGTTTCCATTCCTCGGACATTTTGATAAATCTATAAGATCACCACCTTTACCTTATATTGTATCTTTATATTTCCATTATATATTTAATAGATGACTAATGTTATGCAGACAGCTGTTCTCACGGACATTGCTGAATCTTCCATTTTATAGCTGGTTCTAGATCTCAAACAGAACAAATGTTTGAACTTATTTCAAAGGGTAAAATTCCCCACAGTGTCACATAATTCCTACTGACCGCTGTCATCCGCGGAGTATTGACAGAATGACAACAGTAGCTTAGCACAGTAAATTATTATTACTATTTACTTTTTTTTAAGGACATTTCTTACCAGTAGGTGCTGTAGTAGTTTCCTGAGCAACTTGCACATCTTCACTCTTTTTATTATTCTGCAGATTGTTATTCTTTACATTGGCTTTCATTAGGACATCCTCTTTCTGCTCCTTGGATGAAACGTGAACCATGTTGTCAGAGTCTGTGCTACCCGTCTTGGAGCCTGTCTTGCTAATATTTAAAAATTCATCCTAAAATAAGAAGATCCAAAACAGAAGAAAAAATATTTGAAAAGAACATTCACCAGAGCACACACACCCCACTGTTTGAATTTTAACTTTGCTTATTGCTATGAACACTGATCCATGCTCAGGGATATACATAATAGATCAAATATTTAGCTATTTAATGTACTAAGAGAGATCGAAAGTCCACTCCTCATCATCATGAGACACAGATATAAAAAAGGAATGTTTTACACCAGACGAGTTTTAAACAAATGCATATTCATTCCCACTGTTGAGATATTATATATACACGCATTTGCAATATTCAAGTATATATATATATATAAATATATATATATTTTTTTTTTCTTATTAAGGGTAGCCATATTGATTTTAAAGTAGAGGTCAAACACAGATAGCTTGTTTGTAGATCTACATAGATAAAAGGGATATAGCCTATAGCCCTACTTTTTACAGAAATTTTATATGGCGACAATTTTTTATGCAAAAGTTAAACTCTGCATTGGCTAAAACACAGGTTATTTTGACTCTAGTCCTTCCCCTAGTGCTGTTTATTTGCAAAAGGGACTGTTCCTGAGAAAAGTTCCCACAGCACATGCTTGCTTTTCCCCCCTCAGTTTCAATTGGCTGCTGAGACTGTTTGCACACTGCTCTTTGGTTAAGACCTTAGCAAGTTGTATAAGTAGTTATAGAGGTGTCTGCATCATCATGTGTGCACAGTGATCATTCCCAATTAATTCAGTGCTTTATGCTATTCTATAGCATTTACCTTTAGACTGGTATTAGAGCGTGCATGGTTCTGCTCATGAAGTTTCCATGGACCATTTCCTGGTGTTTCTGCTCCACGTGTATCCGGTAAAACCAATGCGTCCCCAGCAGCTAGAGGAAAAATTCCCAGAGAAATGGGACGTTCTTTCCTAATGGAAAAAGAAGTCAGAAAGTCTTAAAAAATACAAAATGGCGGCAGAAAATGCATCTTGCTTATCAAGGTAGATCACAGTGGGAAATTCTAGGTCCTTCAAGGTTATATTTGGTACCAATTTCTTTCTGCCAAGCAAATCAATCCCAGCTATACATCTTGTGATTACCCCTGTATGCCGTCTGCATATACACTGCTTCTCAGTTACTTGTGAGAGATCAATAGCTTTGCATACAGAAACCTCCATTAAAATGGAGCTCTTACTTAATAGAGACTTTGCATTGTTACTACGGGTCATGGGAATCAGTCAGTTGTTGTGTAGACATATGGTTTGGCGGTTTCAAGTTATATCGGTTACTTTTGGTTTAGATTGTGGATTTCCCATCATGCAACTAAACTCATATGCGTCACTGGGTGCTCACTCTCATTCTATTAAAATCTTTGTTTTATTAACAGTGTAGGATTCTAGAAGGGGGATAAATAAGGTCATAAATGCACCTCAGATAAAGAGTTTCTGGGCTGGTTAAAATAATATGAAATGTACATATTAATACATAGCAGACAGGCAACCAAATAATGTAAGTATTAGTAACCATAAGCAAATTCATTGTAGGGTCACTGCTATCAAGAGGTCCTTTCCTGTCTCCTGTCTGCCTTGCAGAGTCACTGCCTGACACGGCACAGTACGGTCCGGCTGCTCAAGAGCTGCGGTGTGACCTTGTATCAAGCAGAGTTATCAGTGAGCAGTAACAGATGGGGTAGAGTCGTGCTGGGCAACACCAATAGTGAACACAGATTACAATCTGTAGTATAAAATGTTAGACTAAGCACCTCTGAATTAAACCAAACAGCATTAGAAATGTTATTTTATCAAGTATTATTGGTCACTTTAATTATATCGATAAGCTCTTTAAACCCATCCATCCAAAATGTCAACATACATGTATGAAAGGTAATTTAGGGCTGGTTCACTCAAAGATCAATTGCGGTAAAGGACCGGTGTTGGCAAGCATAATATTCTACCCAGATCTGTAGGGGTAATGCAATACCAACTAGCCTTGAAATTCAACATACAAGTAATATGACACAGCCAATCTTCAGGAAAAAAATCTGAACTCCGTAACTCTGGTTTTTAGGAATATGGCTGCCAGCACTATTTAATGGATGTGGTTTAATTTAATGCAAATTGCACTGATTAACTGGTCTTGTGTTCCTCATTAACTGTTGTAAATACAAGTTAACTGAGTATACAAAGCAGGCAGACTTAAATAAACATTTTTCTCTAACAGACTGTGCATGGTCGATTGGGGGCGGCAGGGGTTAAATTCTGACAGCTCACGCTGTGCTTTGTTTTTGGAGGGAGGGAGGGCCACTGGTTATTAGAATTTCGGTGAGGCCATTACTGTGATGCCCTCGTGGACAGACTGCGGCAGTTATGTTGCCAGCGAGGGTTAAATTCAGTGGGAATTGCTGCTGCAGCTCTGCCTGCTTCTACGGAATAGCTGAATATTATGTAAATATTTGTGGTGGTCTTTTGTTGGGGCAGAGGTCACCAGTTGTATTTAATAACATTTTTTCAGGCTAATGGTACTGGACAGGGAAGTGCCAGTGGTTAAACTCTCAGGGGAGGTAAAGCCCAGAGATGTTTATAGTTTGTGATGTTACACAGATTTTATCAAAGTCAAATTGTTACAAATATTTGTTAAGCTAAATAAAAAGAAATAAAAAAAATGACTTTTATACAAGTTACCAAGTTATTTTTGTTGTTTTATATGTTGTTTGTACGGGGATAGCCCTTACTGCACACATGTACGTGACACACTGACCTCCAAAACAATCACACAAAACACAGTCAGGTGCTTTTGTTATGAAGGTGTCAGACTCTCTTTATCGTTACTGCAATCATAGCAGGAATCTGTCCTCTTTACCCTTCATCAGATCAAAGGTGGGTCGGCAGCCTGACTTCAGAGTCGTGTAGTATTACACTGTGATGGCTGACCCAGGCAGTGCGAAATGTGTATGTTATAGATTATACACAGCACTGTGCAGGTAGCAAGGAGCAGAGAAATTATAATCTCTGGGTGTAACCTTACTCAACCTCCCCCTGGAATTAAAATGAAAGCACTAATTAGGAAGTCATTTTCCATTCTACATAGAGAGTTTTGAACTACTGCAAGGTGACAAGAGAACGATGTCGTGTATCTCTGCAAGCTTTACTCGCATGTTTTAAACACAATAATGTGTGACAAAATTATTTTAAAAACCCCTCAAACAATACATATGAATATATATATAAAAAATAAAGCACTAGAACTTGCAAACAGAAATGTATCAATTCACTTGAAGATAAATGAGACTGCTGTAGTATTATTTTATCAGTAAAAAGCATAATAAATTATTTCCCAGGAAACCTGCACTGCTAAATATGTGATGTGCGGGTACCAGTCTTCAGATCCGATTACTTAACACAATTAAACTCACAGAAACCAGCAACAAAAGAAGAGACGTGAATTTCTCAAAGGGACATTAGATAATGTCTTATTTAATAGCGTATTAAAGATCTCATTAACAAAAAAGAATAGTAATCCGACTGAACGGAATCGAAAAACACCACATTATTGACAATGTTATGCTTAGGTATATGAAACATACAAACAACTGTTTAACCATTTTAAGTGCCAACAAGGTGTAATATATACAACGGTGTTGCAAATTCTCTTGGCATCTAATTTTTTATTTTTTTTATTCAATGGCACGGACCAATATAAATATTATCCAAACAGCTCCAGATATTTTTGATACCCTCTACCATGTAACATTCTGAATGCTAAATACCCCTTCCTGAAGTGCACTGCAATTTTGTAACAAATTACATGTTTACAAAGCTTCACATCCTAAAATCAAAAGAAATGGCAGAGAGGGATCAGAAACACACTGCTAGGAAGAGTAGAGAGAGGAATAAACGCGCAAGGCCATCATACCTGAGTATCCTCGGGAGGTTTTGCGTTAAGGCCGGTAAGCCGGTGGAGAAGGAGAAGTGGACAAGTAGCAGAACGGAAAGAGACACTAAAATAGCAGAATTAATGACCACCGCCCCTCCAACAAAGCCAAACACAAACAGAAGCATGCATCTGGGACTCATGGCGCTGAGATGGCATGGTGGAAAGCCGGTATAGAGTAGGCTACACAGTTAATAAGGGAGTATCTCGGGTCTGCTGAGAGCCTGTCATTCAGAGGCTGCCACAAAAACAATGCCATTAGCAGCCGCTTCCCCTGATGCTGCAGCAGCTCCAGACCGATGACATCATCCCTCAGAGTGTTCTTCCTCTCTCTCTCGCGCACTCTCTCTTCACAAATAAATAAATCCAGAGCGCCCTGCTCTTCTACAGTCTGCAGCCAATAGCCATGCATTAACTATTTACTGACTCAACCAGTTCACAAACACATGCACTTTATACGATCCTGGCAAGTGGAACAGTATATCTACACACATTTATTAGGCAATATTGCCTAAAATAGAAATAAAAAAAATGTTTAAATTAACAGCAAAAAAAATAAGCTTAAAAAAAAAAAAAAAAAAAAAATAAATGTGTTCCTAAATTGCTCTTATTCCCTCCTCATGCCAGCAGCAGGTGATTTTGAGAAGAACAAATTGTTTTAAAAAAAAATTTAAAGTACATATGGCAATATAGTATGACTTATAAAAAAAAAAAAAAGGACAACAATTTTAAATGCATAAGACAAGATTTATGGAATCAAAAGTCAGACTAAGCACAATTTTTGTGGATTTTTGTTTCAGCAAAATGGACTTCTGTTCAACTACTAAATTCCAATCATTCAGTAGGCTGCCATGCATCAGCCAGATAATTGTTCCAGGATTTAAAAACAATGGCCATATTCTCTGTGTTTAACAAAAGCCATTTGGCTGTACCCGCCTCTCACCCAACTTCTGTTAAGCAAAAATATTTCTTACCTTATTTTACTGTGCATGGTAGATTCCAGTTGGTCTCCTCCAATCAGCTGCTGGAGCTTGGTCCTTTCCAAGTGTTCCATGTAATTGTGAATCATCTATAGAGAACATTGAAGGGAAAGTTATTTATACACCTGTCAACCATCAATAGACACATTAAAAATAATTGATACCCTCAAAGCAATACAATCTAAAATAAACTATGTATTAGCAAAACTGCACCAAATGCTCAAATTAGGAGAAAGATGGGCTTTAAATCACCTGTGGCATGGCATGCAAATGAACTGTTGTTTAAAGGGACACTACCATTTACATAAGATGTAACTAGATTACCTGTGCATTTAAAACAATCACACATATAAGACATATGCCACTGTTCTTTTCTTCTTCTATGTTTGAATTAATTGCATATAAAAATAAAATTAGGTGCTTATCTCCAGCATCCATTTAGAGAATTTTACCCATGATGTAGCATGATGTCGTAAGATACACCACCGCTCTCTTACTGGCTCCTGTGTATCACTAGTGGGCAGAACTAGGTGGCAACTTTTTTTTTTTTTTTACCTGCCTTCCAACACAAAGAGGAGATTGACGTAATCAAACAGGATCATAGCTCCACCACCTGATGTAATAGTTAAATTACCCTCCCATTCAATGAAAGTCTATGATCAGAATTCTGACTTATAGACTGCATTTTGTGTCCCCAGCACCAAAGTGAGATACCGGTGCCGTAAAATCTCTGGGTGGTGGCACCCAAAAGCACTCTCACAAAATGGCGGCACCCAGTAACACTTGTTTATTAAAATAAAATCACATAAAAACAAAAAAAAGACATATCTAAAATCAACAATGCAAAATAAGAAAAATAAACCCTTTTCATTTTTTGATAGGAGTGTTCCCTAATGGGAATTTGCATACCATGCCACAGGTGATGTCATAAACAGGAGACCCCACAGACACATTTAAAACCCATTTTTCTCCTAATTTAAGCATTGGTTTGTAGTTTTGCTAATACAATGTACAGATCATTTAAAATCATTTTTATCTACTACATGAACAGCAAAAACAATGTTCAGGTGATACAGTCCCTTTAAATGTAAAGTTGAGAAAAGTAGAATATTGACATGGCACATTATTATTCTGGAACAGATCTGTTGGGTATGACGTGCACACACTGTGTAGTGGCACAAATGGATCCAGGATACAGACTTAGCCACTACATATATAGAAGATTAACACCAATACTGCACTCAGTGCTGTATTTACCGCGAGGCATCCTAGGCGGATGCCTATGGCGGCAAATTTTGGGGGGCGGCAGCGCCCCCCAGCACTGGAAAAAGAAAAAAAAAAATCCGGCCCTTTAAATAAATAAAAAAAACCCCACCGCGCTTGCAGGCAGAGACGGAGGTGAGAGGGGATCGGAAGATCCCCCCTCACCATCGCTCTGCCTGCCAGGCTGCATGGGGAGCCGAACAGGCAGCACAGAGAAACCTCCGTGCTGCCTGTTCGGCTCCCCGTGCAGTGTGCCGACACGGAAGTGCCGACAGTCACGTGACGGGCGCGCTGACGTCATACGCGCGCCCGGTCACGTGACCTGTCGGCACAATCGCCGGGAAGCCGAACAGGCAGCATGGAGGGACCATGCTGCCTGCCACTAACCACCAGGGAAAGGTAAGTGCTGATGGGAGACTGTGTGTGTGTGTGTGTGTGTGTGTGTGTGACTGAGTGTGATGGGAGTCAGAGTGTGTGTGATGGGAGACAGTGTGTGTGACTGAGTGTGATGGGAGTCAGAGTGTGTGTGATGGGAGACAGTGTGTGTGACTGAGTGTGATGGGAGTCAGAGTGTGTGATGGGAGACTGTGTGTATGACTGAGTGTGATGGGAGTCAGAGTGTGCGTGATGGGAGTAGGAGTGTGTGACTGAGTGTGATGGGAGTAGGAGTGTGTGTGATGGGAGACTGTGTGTGACTGAGTGTGATGGGAGTCAGAGTGTGCGTGATGGGAGTAGGAGTGTGTGACTGAGTGTGATGGGAGTAGGAGTGTGTGTGATGGGAGACTGTGTGTGACTGAGTGTGATGGGAGTCAGAGTGTGCGTGATGGGAGTAGGAGTGTGTGACTGAGTGTGATGGGAGTAGGAGTGTGTGTGATGGGAGACAGTGTGTGTGACTGAGTGTGATGGGAGTCAGAGTGTGTGTGATGGGAGACTGTGTGTGACTGAGTGTGATGGGAGTCAGAGTGTGCGTGATGGGAGTAGCAGTGTGTGACTGAGTGTGATGGGAGTAGGAGTGTGTGTGATGGGAGACAGTGTGTGTGACTGAGTGTGATGGGAGTCAGAGTGTGTGATGGGAGACAGTGTGTGTGACTGAGTGTGATGGGAGTAGGAGTGTGTGACTGAGTGTGATGGGAGTATGAGCTTGATGTGAGTCTGAATGATGGGGCATGTCTTAGGTGTGTAACGTGGGTGTGCAGCTTGGGTAGGGGGGTGCCCGGATTTTGTCTGCCTAGGGCAGCACAAAATCAAGATACACCACTGACTGCACTGGCTCTGTATCTCAGTGTGATGTGCTAGGCAAGTGAAGGCAGTTCAAGGAAAGAGGAACAATATGCAGAGCAGCGAAAGGACAAGGGAGGGCAGGGGCATGTCTACATATGGCACCTGCCTATTCTTGGAAGAAAGTCCTGCTTGTGTTGGATATACCATTAACACCAGCTACGTTTTATTTTATTTAGCATTGCAAACAGAAGGTAAAAAGGTGCAGACCACAACACAAACCTTTACTAATTTCTAGGCACAAAAAAATATGCAGCTGAGCAAGTGACATCACCTGCAACCATAGAGAGAACTACAAACAACATCTATACATCCATATTTGAGACGAAAAAATACATCTGTCAAGGAACCTCCTTGACAGTTTAAATTAACCGCTGGCCAGGGGAAAAGTCAGTGGTTCAAAGTGCAAAAGTAGCTTGACTGCTGATTGGTCCCTGGGATGTGAAAAGGGACCAAAATATAGATGAAATCACAGGGCGAATTTCATCTGCCCCCAAGGGACCTGTTTAACCAGCCAGAGAGCACCTAGCGACTAGTACAATAAAGGTAAAGGCCAGCCACTCGGACTCTCTCTGCGAACACTGATTAGGTCGGTGCTAATGTGATTTGTCGCTCGGGAAGTAGGCAGTCTGTTCTTTGGTCACTTGTTTCTTAGTCCTTTCCATAGGCGCCTCTCCGATAAGCTATCGGTTTAAAGGCCCCTGAGTTAATGGGTTTAAATGGACTTCAGCTCACTCCCGGCCTCCCATTGGTCACCTGTTTCTCCATCCCCAGTCCAATTGGGTAGTGCCGACCGGTGCCAAACAGATAAACATTGTCTGTCCCTAATCCGTTCATGTTCATATTGTTTAATTAGTTTATATCAAAATGTACAGGTGTATAAGGTGTACAATGAAATGTTCTTCTTGATTAACCCCTATGCTGGTCTTGCCTGGTAATTGGGGTCTACATTACATTCGTGGATTGTATTTTGGAGATCACAGGACTTTGATATACCGCAGAGGTACCCATTTGGGGTACCAGGGAGTCCGTCACAAAATCATATAAAGGTTTATTTACTAAACAGTTATCGGTTGGGAGATTAAAAAAATAGATAAAAACATAAACCAGGCCTGAGTTTTGCAACTCTACTGTCAATTCACCACAATACACACAAATTACATTTACTTAAGGTGGTTTGACATTTGAAAGCCATACAATTATTTACTTGGAGGCTATTTGCAAATAGAATCTTAAAGAAATTAATGACAACTAAATACCAAATTATACCACAGAAAGTAATCTTGAATCGTTCATCCAATTAATTAATGGCTTATTAATTATAAATGACATAGAAATAAATAACTATTTTGACTCAGCGTAGTTTATAAAATCATGCATGCTCTGTCTGAAGAACTATGTAGATATTTATATAAACTAAAATGTTGACTTGCAAGAAAGTGATACAATATTTAAAAGCAAACAATGTTACACTTTTGGTAGTAAAAATACAACTCTTTATACTAAACATGCCGTTTTGTAAAAATAGAGAATAGAGCAAAAGCTTAAAAGTAATTTTTTAGACAATAGTAAGTCTGCAGTAAATAAATGGAGAATAGGACGGAGCTAATCGGCAGCGATGGCTGATGCAACATTTTCAGCAGACTGTCTACAAAGGAGGACTTAACAGCAATTATTAAAAAAGCAATCCATATTATTAAAAATATCATTACACATGTGTGTGGGGAGCAGTAAGCTGCGCTAAGTACAAACATAGCCAATTTGTTGGTCTAGGAAAACATTTTTTACAGCTGAAAATGTAAATTACACACCGTCAAGTTTTTATTTGGTTGTTACTAACTATATTATTAATCCAACTAGGTACTGTTTAAATGAAATGCAATGTTGTTATCACTTAGCTTCTCATTAGATTTCATTTTTATGTGCAAGCTTTGCATAACAACCACCTCTATGGGTTTTAATCATTAAAGAGAGATTTGCAGGTAACTGAGATGTCAAACATAAACCTAAAATAGCTCAACTGGAAAAATTCTCCCATTCAGCTGGGCTGAAGCAGGCTGTCTTGGGTAGTTAAAAAAACTAGCTTGCGAAAGAAACACAATAGCTTAAACATGTATGATGAATAAAACATAAAAAAAATTATACAGAGGGTTATTACACATAGAAGTTTCTTTTATAAACAAAGAAAGCATTGTTTGTAGAGGATCCTGGCTCTTTAATGGTCACATATTTTGTTATAGAAATTAATAGAGCTTTATATATAAAGAGAATAGCAGGGAATTGACTAACCAAGTTCAAACTTAAGGCCAGAAGTGGCTTAGTTGGAAAAACTCTGTTATAGAGCATGTACCAGTTAAAGATTCTTGCTTTTACCTGGTTACCCATTAAATTTCAGCCAGCCAATCTATACCAGATGCTGAGCATGACGGGAGAGAGTATCCACAAATGGCAAAGTGATAAGTGTATCCATCACTGGTATGGCTTAAAATTTATGTTCAGTGTAATTTTAGTCTGTTGCAGTGGCCACTAGCTCAGGCACACTTGGCCTTCCAACAATCCACTGATTGTTCCTTTACTATGTTTATGTGCACATCAAACAGGTAGTCTGCTAGAAGTTGATAAGCTAAATAGCCTTCCAAATGACTTGGCATCATTGGAACTGTACTTTCCCAGCAGTTATAAAGACCTCTGAAAGATCAGCTTTCCTTTCTCTTTTAAGTGCACTGATTCATTACTAAAGGGGCGCGTTTTAAAGCTTACTGCTCAGAAAATCTCCCAAAATTATTAGCAATAGGTCTGATGCACAGTAGAATGCAAGGCTTTCACATACTGTTCATAGTGAAACTGCAGAATAATTGATGGGTACAGAAAAGAAGGGTTTCCTAGGATACTGACAAACAGTGACTGCACATAAATAAGCATGTATTTATATTCGCGCAAAGCACTTTGTACCATATACGCTACCCACCTCAGAGTGCCTCTGGTGAAGAGAGTTATATTCCTTCTTCAGCTCTGTCTCCCTCTCCTCCAAGCGACTAACTAGCACAAAGAAAAGAAAGATTTTAGTTATAACAAACAGGTTAATTAAACAACTTTATCATTACAAAGATAAAAGGGACATTCTTTTGGAAAAACATTTGTGCCACTCTGCAGTGTATCCATAAAGTTAAACTGACAGGGGAATTGTAGTTCAGCAACAGATGTAATGCCACATTTCTTCTCATTCACAGTAATAGTTGCAAATAAGAGTAGTCCCAGGTAACAGATGAAAGCAGGGTGACCAGGTCAACATTTAATAGTGGTCCCATCAAGGCTAAAAAGAACATATTCACTAACCAGTGAACTATGGTGAATAGAAGAGCATACCATATTTGTATACTTAAGGATTCAAGTTCTATGTAAAACAATTAAAACTGTTAGGAATCAGAAGTAAGATATTAGGAGGCACAGTTCCCTGGCTCCTGGGACAATAGAACTGAAAAGAAATTTAACTAACAAGTAAAATAGCAGAAACAATTCTCATAATAGGTGTTTTTTCCATCTCTGTAAATAGATGCCCATATGTAAACTTTAAACTTGGCCTACTTGTACTGCTTTATGTAGCCTGATCTACTAACTTTTCCCATTTCCTCTCAGTGCCCGATGTTTTATTGCACAGTCCTCACTTTGATTTATTTATTTTTAGTTTGGAGTAGAGTCAATTTCAGTCTGTGCTTGCCAACTTCTCAGCATGGGGTCCTGAGATGGGAAGGAGGCAGAGTCTAAAGTGGGCAGGATTACATGATGTAGTGTGTCACCATGCAACATTGCATGACCCGGTGATATTTAGCTTTGCATTGGCACAGCTAATTAGTTAGACAGACTTAACGGGACCAAAAAAAAAAAAAAAAAGCCCCGGCAGCAAAAATTGGGCATTAATTGAAAAACTGAAAAAATAGGACACTCCTCTACTAATGAAATTTCTGCACTTCACTTATCAGTTCAGTTTTAGTGAACAGGCCAGAATTGAAATCAGTACAAACGGTGTAGCACACACCTCAAACTTTCGGCCCACAATGAATATCTTTGCGTCCCAGCAGTGGCATCCCAAGGGGTGTACCCTATTTGCAGCGCATAGCACTGTTGAACTTTTTTTTTTTTACTTTCTGTTAATGCCACCATATATGGCAGCAGCTGTATTTCCATCGTCTATGCAGGAGTGAAGACTCCGCAGAGGAGCATGGCCAGGGACATGGAGCAGCCAGGAGGAGCGTACTAAGGAAGGCGGTGGTATATAATGGGAAAAATAATATCGCCCGTACTTGTATGGGCTGCCCTTAAAATTGTGCAATTGTAGCATTTTCGTGGACCATAAAACTACACAGATTAAAATAGAAAAAAATAGCCTAGTGTGAGAATTGTTTAGCTACGCTATTTTGATATTATTTTCAGTTCTATTGTCTATACCCCAGGGTTTAAAGGAACATTGCACTTTTTTTCCCCTTGCTTCCTTGAAGGGTTAAAAAAAAAAATCACGGAGTTTGAAGTAAACCCGAAGTGTATCTTAATACAGGGCTTGACAAATTTAATTAGATTTTAGGAGCCAGACAATCACGCAAGCATACACGCAATTGATAAACACACACCCATATATACAAACACCTCACACACACCTACTTTACATATACACATATATACAAACCTCGCACACACCTACTTTACATATACACATATATACAAACACACACCCACCTCACACAGTCTTTTCTTGTTTTCTTCTTAACATGTCCCCCCTCCCTGCCGCTTTACCTCACTGCAGGGGAGGGGGACATTGGTGCTGCAGCCGATCTGCCTGCTGAGTGCCAGGATGTCACGTGACGACACCTGGCACTCAGACACGCGTTGCGCGAGGGGGCGGAGCTTGCAGTCTGTGCGCATGGCACAGACTTTACCCCCTTGCACTCCGAAAAAATAATTGAAAAAAAAAACGGATGGCAGAGGCAAGGGGACCATGAGGCTGACGGCACCCAGTCGCCAGGTCTAATTTCCTGGTCGCCATGGCGACCTGGGGTTTGTCGAGCCCTGTCTTAATAGATACACGTGGGTTTACTATCTGCCATGTCTACCCCCTGCTCTAGTTAAGGTCCCCCCTGCTGATCCCATGCAAGAACAAGGGGGTCTCTCTGTGCAGGCTTGATCCCTATGAAAGCATGGCAGCTGTCATCAGAGGATAATCTGGCATGTACTATCAAAAGCACACGCCAGTTTATCCTCACAATAGGAACAATTAACATTTCACTTGTGCTTCTATATTAAAAATATGTTTATTGTTCCTTTAACATATCCTAAAATCACCATACAACTTTTACACTTATATAGCAAATTATTCTAGTGCATGTTTGGCATTTAAAAAGGAAAAAAATGCCTTTTGTTGGTGGCATTTCAAAAGTCTTTTCTCTGCAATGCCTGCAGCCATGGCTGCTGGTCAGAGGATAAGCTGGGCTGTACATCAAAAAAAAACAAACACATTTTTCAGTGTATCCTCATCTTAGTGCCACTCATGTTTTCGCTTGTGCTTCTACATTAGAAGCATAAGTGAAAAATAAAGACCTCTATAAAATGGCATTAATGCCTCTAAAGTTCCTACTTCAATGAATTTATATTATTAAAAAAAGCTATGTAGAAGATCCAAAAAGCATGCTCAGAGACATTGTGTCGTATAGTCAAGGGTGGTGGAGCGTAGAGCAGGTAACCATGACAGGTCAAAAAGGGTTAGGCAAAAGAGTGGTCAAGGAACAGTCCAATGGTCGAGGCAGGCAGCTGATGATCAATAACGAGGAGGCAGGCCAAGGTACAAGGATTATAGAAAGGAGGGTAAACGATTGAGGATAGCCAAGGGTCAAAACCAGGTAGACAAATATGCACAGTAGTGATAACGAAGGAGACTGAGAAAGTATACCAACTAGCTCAATAAGTAAGCAAGGAGTGCAGCAAGTGAGGAGTTTAAATAGTGACTGACCACCCTGAGTCCCTCCTCCCAACACCACGTCTACACGCCCTCCACAGAGGAGGAGGGTTGGAGGAAACACCACTCCTCCTCTGTCTGGTCCTACAGGACCCGCCCTGTGACACGATGCAAACCAGAGGTAAGACCCTAGCTGCCCACAGACTTGAGGCCGGGGATGTGGCCTACACCGTGGCCACAGGATTGCGCCGCGAGCGGAGCTTGGAGTCCCAGATGCAGCCCTGGAAGCGGACCCTCGGTGCGGGGTAAGTGAGGGTCTCTGGGCTTGACACATTGTTTAATTCTTTTATCAAGGTTTCTTGCTCTTTTCCTCCGTCCCCCCGCTTTTTTTAAATCTATGAACGGTGGATAGCTCACTATTACATTAACATTACTGAAAGAAAACAATCTGCATTTATCATGGAAAACTATACTTTACTTTTCAAGACATGTCATGATCTCACTTATCTTTGTGACATCATCAATTTATTTATTTATTTTAATGGACCTCCACTCCACAGGTGAACCCCTGTTCTTACAGTTTGGTCATTTTTTTTTTCTTCTCACTACCCATTCACCTTCCTTCTCTCCTTCCTCTCACTTATATGTAATGTTATAAAACCTTCATTTTGATTGAAAGTCAGTCTCTTACTTTGATCTGCATAGTTCTTGGCTTTAAGTTCAAGTTGCCTCGTTTGAGACTCCAAGGTTTCCACACGGACTTGCAAGTCTTTCTTGTCCTGCTCTTGTAAATCTTCAAATTCAATAAATTTCTGGAAAAAGGGGGATGGGGAGTGTAGATTAAAATAAATATTAAAACGCTATACAGTCTAAGAATAACATTTTAATTAAAACAGTGAATTCACACAGTGGGATATTTCACTTCTTCATGACCTTAATAAAAACAATAGAAAGCAACTACTCCACCACTTAAAGGACTTGGACACCTCATAGTGATAGTAGGACATAATAAAAGATAACTGGACAGGTTGTGTTATCCAATTTGAGAACAAACACTTGAGCGGTGAGAAAAATTAATTTCAAATATGCCTGTGGTACCCTCCTGTTCAGGATATGGCAAGTGAACTACCACTAGGAGAGTAATTATTTGCATATGGTACCACAAGATGATGACAATAAGAGAAAGGGCTGTTCTTTAATGTGTGCCATCTCCTTTTTAAGGATGCATTTTCTTGCAATTCTGCAAACACAGTACCTACATTTTTACTTGCTACATTCACTGTAAATAAACTGCTGATTTCTGTGGGAAAAACAAATCTGACAACTTGACTGGGATGTGCTTATAGGTTTAGTAATGCTTTATTGACTTACGGTAATTTACACTAGAAGGTTTCCTTTATCGCACCATACTTGATGTGTGTGCTTGTCGTATTCTTTCAAGTCCAAGAAGTCTGGCAGAAGCCAACTTCACAAGAATGAGTGAATTTTCTGTCCTAGGCTATGTTTTGAACAGTGTGCGCTCATCCCTGTATAGAAATGGATTCTGCAGCAAAAAGGCAAATCATTATTAACCTTATTCGCACATCCATAACCAGAATCCTTTGCGGTGGTGACAAATACGCTAAACAGAAGAGCTCTGTAGTAAAAACAGGTCTTGTGACTTGTCCGAGTGTGCAGATAGGTTTAATGATGTTCTATGGATTTACTATTGTAAATGAAGTTTCCCTACCAACAACTGATATTTTTGTAGAAAATTGTGTTCATAATGAAGCATATTATATCTTCTTTAAATTCTATATACCAGGGCTTGACAAATGTAATTTGATTCTAGGAGCCAGCAAAAATTTTTAGGAGCCAGACAATCACGCAAACATACACGCAATTCATAAACACACACACACCCACCCACCAACCCACGTCCCATATACACCACACACACACCAACCCACGTCCCATATACACCACACACACACACACACACACACACCAACCCACGTCCCATATACACCACACACACACACACCAACCCACGTCCCATATACACCACACACACACCAACCCACGTCCCATATACACCACACACACACACACACACCAACCCACGTCCCATATACACCCCACACACACACCAACCCACGTCCCATATACATCACACACACACACACCCACCCACCAACCCACGTCCCATATACACCACACACACACCAACCCACGTCCCATATACACCACACACACACACACACACACACCAACCCACGTCCCATATACACCACACACACACACACCAACCCACGTCCCATATACACCACACACACACCAACCCACGTCCCATATACACCACACACACACACACACACCAACCCACGTCCCATATACACCACACACACACACACACACACCAACCCACGTCCCATATACACCACACACACACACACAAACCCACGTCCCATATACACCACACACACACAAACCCACGTCCCATATACACCACACACACACACACACACCAACCCACGTCCCATATACACCACACACACACACACACACACACAAACCCACGTCCCATATACACCACACACACACACACAAACCCACGTCCCATATACACCACACACACACACACAAACCCACGTCCCATATACACCACACACACACACACACACACACCAACCCACATCCCATATACACCACACACACACGCACACACACACCAACCCACGTCCCATATACACCACACACACACATACACCAACCCACGTCCCATATACACCACACACACACACATACACCAACCCACGTCCCATATACACCACACACACACACACACACACCAACCCACGTCCCATATACACCCCACACACACACACACACACCAACCCACGTCCCATATACACCCCACACACACACACACACACCAACCCACGTCCCATATACACCCCACACACACACCAACCCACGTCCCATATACACCACACACACACACACCAACCCACGTCCCATATACACCACACACACACACACCAACCCACGTCCCATATACACCACACACACACACACCAACCCACGTCCCATATACACCACACACACACACACACACCAACCCACGTCCCATATACACCACACACACACACACCAACCCACGTCCCATATACACCACACACACACCAACCCACGTCCCATATACACCACACACACACACACACACCAACCCACGTCCCATATACACCACACACACACACACCAACCCACGTCCCATATACACCACACACACACACACAAACCCACGTCCCATATACACCACACACACACACACACACACACCAACCCACATCCCATATACACCACACACACACGCACACACACACCAACCCACGTCCCATATACACCACACACACACATACACCAACCCACGTCCCATATACACCACACACACACACATACACCAACCCACGTCCCATATACACCACACACACACACACACACACCAACCCACGTCCCATATACACCCCACACACACACACACACACCAACCCACGTCCCATATACACCCCACACACACACACACACACCAACCCACGTCCCATATACACCCCACACACACACCAACCCACGTCCCATATACACCACACACACACACACCAACCCACGTCCCATATACACCACACACACACACACCAACCCACGTCCCATATACACCACACACACACACACCAACCCACGTCCCATATACACCACACACACACACACACACCAACCCACGTCCCATATACACCACACACACACACACACACCAACCCACGTCCCATATACACCACACACACACACACACACCAACCCACGTCCCATATACACCACACACACACACACACACCAACCCACGTCCCATATACACCACACACACACACACACACCAACCCACGTCCCATATACACCACACACACACACACACACACCAACCCACGTCCCATATACACCATACACACACACACACACACCAACCCACGTCCCATATACACCATACACACACACACACACACACCAACCCACGTCCCATATACACCACACACACCAACCCACGTCCCATATACACCATACACACACACACACACACCAACCCACGTCCCATATACACCACACACACACACACACACACACACACACCAACCCACGTCCCATATACACCACACACACACACACACACACACACCAACCCACGTCCCATATACATCACACACACCAACCCACGTCCCATATACACCACACACACACACACACCAACCCACGTCCCATATACACCACACCCAAACCCCATATACACCACACACACACCAACCCACGTCCCATATACACCACACACCACACCCAAACCCCATATACACCACACACACACCAACCCACGTCCCATATACACCAACCCACGTCCCATATACACCACACACACACATACACCAACCCACGTCCCATATACACCACACACACACATACACCAACCCACGTCCCATATACACCACACACACACACACACACCAACCCACGTCCCATATACACCCCACACACACACACACACACACACACACACACCAACCCACGTCCCATATACACCCCACACACACACCAACCCACGTCCCATATACACCCCACACACACACCAACCCACGTCCCATATACACCCCACACACACACACACCAACCCACGTCCCATATACACCACACACACACACACCAACCCACGTCCCATATACACCACACACACACACACACACACCAACCCACGTCCCATATACACCACACACACACACACACACCAACCCACGTCCCATATACACCACACACACACACACACACACACCAACCCACGTCCCATATACACCATACACACACACCAACCCACGTCCCATATACACCATACACACACACACACACACACACACACACACACACACCAACCCACGTCCCATATACACCACACACACCAACCCACGTCCCA